>JBBMKE010274591.1:0-13970 GCA_037834125.1 Lippia alba | reverse complement strand
TCACAATTGCGAGCCCCGGTCCTTTTGTTGGAAATTTTTTTAAATTCCGCTGCTTTTCTGATTCTGTTTTCCAACAATTATGTTAAATAACTTTATACGAATTTATTTGACATCAGATGAATTTATTTCTTGGATTAATTGGGTAAAAATTGGTTATTTGCTCCGATGTGCCTAAATGTGAATTATATGAAGTGCATTTACATCATTTATATTCATATGCATTTTTCGAGTGTCTAATTGGTTCATTTTGAGTCTAAGGTTGTCTTTTGTCGTATGTTTTGTTCAGAGGTTCGTCTCCTAGGTGTCGAGGAGGATTCTTAGGTGTGCTTTGGTCCGTTTCGTTCGGTTGGTTCGACAAGATGAGGTTTCTTTCTTTTAGTTATAATGACCTACAACCCTATTTGAGTTTTGAGCCCGCATGCGACTTATCTTTATATATATGTATTACATATGTGTTTTGTACGTACTTTGTGGAATTGGCCCTTCTGTTATATATTATTTGCAAAAACGTTTTATATACATATGCAAACTACTTTTCGTTTCTTATTTTAAAAAGACAGTTGATGGGTGTGTGCGTGTTACTAGCGAGCTTTAGACTTTGAAAGATAAGTCGGTGTTATGCTTTTTTTGAGTTCGCTTTGGGCCCCAGAGAAGTGGCATGGTATCTCGGGTCGGCCATGGGGTCGCCGAGCTCTCCCATCAACACAACCCCAAAAAGGGAGACTTCACCCAACCTCAGGAGGTCGAGGGGAAAGCGGGTCTTCTATTGTCCTGCGTGGAATATCGTCGAAGGAGTGGGATGGATCCCCTGTCTCAGGTTCGCCGAGAGTTTGGGGATTGAGGGGTTGCACCTCTCTTTCCCAATTGGAGAAGGTGGGATTGTTTTTGTTTTAGTTTTCATTGCCTTGGTTCTGAATTGGAGTAAGTGGATGAGGAACTCCTACTCGCCGAGTTTGTGGGTCTGATTTTGTTATGGTTCATGAAACGGGAGTGGACTTCTAATTACTAAAATTGGTTGATTTTGGCCTTCGGGCTTAAACCCGTTTTTCTTCTATATATGTTATCACGGGCTAGAATGTTTTAGAATGCAAAAATCACGCCCCGACTCATGAACTTTTACTTTTATCAATGCTTTGCTCTTATATTTATGTACGTGTGTGTGGGTTAGCCCCCTCACCTGTCTTTAGGACTGACCCCTCTTTGTTGTTTTATTTTTTCCCTTTTTGTTCTTTGAGTTGCAGGTGTCCTTTCGGAGTTTGAGCTAGGTGATGTTCGTCTTTTGGAGTCTTTGTGTCGTTAGTTGAATCTCATGCATTGTACTCCTTTATTTACGAATTCTGGACTTATTGAAATATGTTTTAGATAAGATGTAAGTTTGAGGTTGCAATTTGTATTATTTACTTTGCCTTTGTCGGGCTTTATATTTATGTTGAAAAGAGGCCTGTGTGCCCAAGTATACATGTGGCTCTTGTGTTTAAATTATATCGGTTCGTGGCCATTGCATGTGTGTATGATTATATGAGATCCTGTGGCTTCCGCATTTAATCTGATTTTTTTTGTTGCACACTCTGTTTGAGGGTCTAGACCACCTAGCCTAGAGGTGTCTTTTATTTGTCTATCATTCGTCGTGGCTCGGTGCGTATGTAGAGTTCCTTTTTGTTACACGTGTCAGGCTACGGTGCAGGGGGGATGTGGTGCATTTTCGCTCCGGGGTGCTACAGCCTTGCATCCGCTCACGTCCTCTCCCGAGTTTGAGAACGATCGATTTTCATTGGGTATTTAGTTGTACGATCCCTGCATGCATTCCCCCTCCTTATTCCAGATCTTTGTGGCCGTTCCTCATTCGTGTTTATTAAATTAAATGAAGCCTCTGGCCAATATTCTTCATCCTGAATTGGGAAGAATCCTCTTTCATAATTAGCCAGGTAGTGATCAAGGTCGTAATACCATAGCACGTACTTAGACAAAGAAATTTCAAATGACCTAGTAGTCTCATGACATGCGAACATGGGATTCCATGTCGTTACCAAAATCCACACGAAGATGACTTATCTTCTAAGCGAACAATATGTTTCCAAGCATGTCTCTTCCCCCCGAAGCAGGCTTATGCGTAACAACTTCCGCTCTAAAGTCTCTTTGGTCAAAAAGTTGGATTGTATGATGATTGTAATTTTGCATATTAGATTTCAATACTTCCCATGCATAATCTGTCCAAGCTTGGGCTAG
The DNA here is from genome assembly GCA_037834125.1 of Lippia alba. Lineage (NCBI taxonomy): Eukaryota > Viridiplantae > Streptophyta > Magnoliopsida > Lamiales > Verbenaceae > Lippia > Lippia alba. Next base: position 11,744 of record JBBMKE010274591.1, on the reverse strand, counting down.
CATTTTTTTATTGTAGGCTACTTTTTTAGCGGGCCACAAAATATTGAGTTGTGTTATTCAATGTAGCCTCCAAGATCAGTACAATTGGTAGATGATAAACATTTTTCAACACCCCATCGAAGCACTCTAACATGTTTGTCATTGTAACACCCCGGATTTTCATCAGTTCGGGTTTAGGTTATGTGACACTAAGTACTCATTTTAAATTTATATTTAGTTGCGTATTTTCTTATTTATATTGTATTATTCCAATTTCCTTATGAATTATTTGATTTAATTTGGAATTTAATGCTCGAACTTATATGCGCATGATCAACGGGATTGCTTGCCGAACCTATGCTTGTTGAACCCAAAAATTTGTGAATTTTGAGTATGTGTTAGTTTTACGTGTTATGAACGTGCATGTATGCTCGAAATTTATGTTGGAACTCATTTGGACCCTCAAGACTTGCCCGGAACCCGACCCGTTACCCTAATCTCGGCTAAATTGACACCCCTTCATTAAAAGTGGCATAACTCTTTCATTTTAACTCCAAATGAGGTGATTCAAAAGCCCACTTGTCCCTTACTTAATTACCTATCAGACTTAACTAATTTAATTCATAAAATATCTCCCGAAACCCTCCCCAAAGCTGAAGAAAACCGAGACCCAAGAGAGAGAAGGAAAATGGAACTATTCATCATCTCCTTCAAAGAACAACCAACTTGATCCCTTCTTTTCTTTGATATGTGAGTTGTTTCTTTCATGGCATGTTTCTTAGTTGTGGGAGTAGAAAATCCTTAGTTGGGGAGTGAGTCCAATGCATGAAGACCAGGATTCCTTTAAGGGGGAAAGCAGGACCGGGGAAATGAATTGAAGTCATGGCTGCGTTCGAGCGAGACTCCCTAGTAGGAACGATGAAAATGGAATAATCAACGAGTAACAAAACTCTACAAAAGATGAGAAGCTTCAAGACCAAGAGGGATCTTGAAGGAATTTCAAGAATTTAAAAGAAGGGCATCGAATAAGGAAATTCAATCATCAAGAAAAGAAGCTAAGATCCTGACCAAGAGCTAAAAAGAATCTCTAACCCACTAAACAAAGTCTCCCCATACCTCGGATAAAATCTCCACTCTCTCTTACACACATATGCGCGTAAATGAAAAGAAATTAGTCCCATCATCCACAATTTTTTTCTATCTTTATCACCATTCTCAGAATGTGGGATTTTCTATTTTATGATCCTTTCGTAGTCTCATACATCATTTGATCCAGTAAACAGGAAAAGAATTAGTTTGGCAATTTTTGGATGGTGAATCGTGAATCTTGATCCCTCTTGTTAAAGGAATGTATGCTAGTAGAAGTCCTCTGTCAAGATCAATAAGTAGGTGGTAATGGGATGAATATTATTACAGAAATTTCGAGAATAAACGAAAGTGGAGGGAGTGGAAAGTGGAAATTTGGAAGTGAATGCTAAAGTAAGTAGAAGTACAGATGTTGCCGACTCCAGGTTTTATTGGAAGGAGGAGTGTGGAGAGGACTGAAAATAGAACTGAAACGAGAAAGGAGAAGGTGGGCGGCGCCAATACCTTGTAGGCCGAGTTTTAAAGTGGAGAGGGGATAACGAAGTAAGTTTAAGGGTGATCAAGAGTGTGTCCTTTTATCAAGTGGAGTACCTCCTACAGAGATGAAAGGCAATTGAAAGATTGAGCTCGTTAAGGACGAGACCGTACGGTCTTGCTAGGACATCATCGACTCCGAATCTCATTACATCGGTGAACGGTACATCAAGCATTCATGGCATATGCATACATTTGATTGCTATTTTGCTCCTTTCTGCTCGTTTTCTTTTGCATCAAGTTGGTTAAGGTTGTTGGAGATCCTCTTGCTTTGTCTTGTTTGTCGAGAGATGGGGTTCTCTCCTAGTTTGTCGAGAGACAGGGTTCTCTCCTTGCCTGTTGAAAGACGGGGTTCTCTCCTGGTCGTTCGAGAGACGGGGATTCTCTCATTGTTGCTTTTGAGATGGGATTCTCATTTTACTTGTGGGACGGGGTTTCCCCCACTGGTTGCGTAGTCGGGTAGAGAATCCGAGGACGGATTCTTTTTAAGGGGGGAAGGTTGTAACACCCCATATTTTCATCCGTTTGGGTTTAGGTTTTGTGACACTAAGTGCGCATTTTAAAATTATATTTAGTTGCGTATTTTCTTATTTATATTGTATTATTCCAATTTCCTTATGAATTATTTTATTTAATTTGGAATTTAATGCTCGAACTTATATTCGCATGATCAACGGGATTGCTTGCTGAACCTATGCTTGTTGAATCCGAAAATTTGTGAATTTTGAGTATGTGTTAGCTTTACATGTATGCTTGGACTTTATGTTGGAACTCGTTTGGACCCTCAAGACTTTCTTGGAACCCGACCCGTTACCCTAATCTCGGCCAAATTGACACCCCTTCATTAAAAGTGGCATAACTCTTTCATTTTAACTCCAAATGAGGTGATTCAAAAGCCCACTTGTCCCAAAACCCTCCCAAAGCTGGAGAAAACCGAGACCCAAGAGAGAAGAGGAAAATGGAACTATTCATCATCTTCTTCACATTTCCACCACCTTCATCCCTTGTTTTCTTGTGCTTGTGAGTATAGATTTCTTCATGGCATGATTCCTTCTTTCTTTTAAGCTATCATATGCATGCTATGCTTGAGGTTTGCATGGTTTTTGAAGATATGTGCATATATTAGGGTTTTGAGCCATTTTGTGAGATCATGCTTGTAGCTTGGCTTCCTTTGCGTTTCATATGTGGAAAATGATCCCTTGAGCTTCATTTATGATTGTATGGATTCATATTTCTTGGTAGTTGGGTTATTCATGACTTGCCATTAATGCTTCTTATATGTAAATTTGGAGAATTGATCACATGTGCCATCTCTTGCCTTATTCCTTGTTGGAGCTTGATCCCTTGCATGTATTGAAGTGTTTTCATTCATGTTTTGATGTTGATTCATGCCTTATTGTGTCATATAAGTGTGGGATTGGGTTTTGGAGAGTTATACCCTGTTTTCAGCCTTGATTTCGCGCCTGGAGCATGCCAACGACCGTTGATTTGATGCAGTAGCATCCATGGCTTCTGCATTGAATCAATGGCCATTGATCCTGTTTGTGGTCACGGTCTTGGTTTTTCATGCTTTGTTTCGTTTTCGTTTGGTCTCTCCCGCCCCTAACATGATGCTAATGTGTTGTATACATGTTTATGAGGGTGTAATGCCATGCTATGAGTTCTTGTTACTTGAATTTGAATTGTAATATGTTTCATGTATATGTTAATCATTCCATGTCATAATTTGGGGTTCATTGGATGTGGTTTGTACAAGTTATGCATTCGTGTGCCCTCATTGCTCCTATATACGCATGATTGTCCTAATGCTTGAATGTGAGCCCTTAATACTTGTTAACTCCTATCCTTGAGATTCTTATGACATATATGCAAGTTGATATATGTGATATGAATGCATGGGAGAACTTGACTGGAATTGAATTGATATATGAAAGCTATGGACGAACGAACGCGAATTATTCAAATAATGATTGAATATGTACTTGAATGCATCTCTATGACATTGATTTGGTCTCTTATGCATCTCATACATTTTAATGTCGTGCGTCTTATTTAGTTCATGTGAAGAGTCTTGAGTCTCACGAATGCAGGTGTGTCTTTTGTACAGTTTCTCCAGGGCAGAGAATTGTCGGGTTCTTAGGGCACTTTCTAGTCTTCTTGGTTTTGGTAAGAGGAAAGGTGGGTTTCTCTTCTACTAGATATAATTGACCCAATATATCCTAATGTGCAAGTTTTAAGCCAAAGAAATATGTATACGTATATATCGAGTCTTTTATAAAGAGTAATTGATTTCGTGTAAAGCCCTTTTCTTTGATTAATCCCTACCTAATGATTGTTGGTGAGGCATGAATGTACACGGTCCCAGGAGCTTAGTGTGAGAGGCTATCCGGGGAGGCATAGGGCCGACAATGATCCTCTCATACTAGTTCCACGCATGTTACGACGAAACGGACTTCGTTGGGGAGGTTTCAATGAAAAAACGCTAACCGGGATAGTTGGGGTTTCATGGACCCCACTAGCCATCATGATTGGACGGTAAGGGCTCGCTACCCGAACCATCACTGGCGAAGGAGGTAACCGTACGGGAAGGCCGGTACACGGATTGCCCAAACGGATTTATATAATTATGAATGATTGAACGCATAATGTTAATGAATGAATGATAATGATAATGAATGAAAATGAACGAGCATGAATGAATGTGAATGTATGATTGTTGCATGAACGCTAATGAACGCATGAATATTAACGCACACACAAAGGAGATGGATGGAGATTGAAGCCCTACCCGCCGGGGCTCACGTATTGGCCGTATGAATGAATAAATAAGATTGATAGTTGTAATTCTGATCATTGTTTTTGGTTGTTTTTATCCACTTGGGAAATATTTTCAAAACCTTGAGCGGGATTATGACTTGCATGTGGGGGTATTTATTTTATGCAATATTATTATATTAAGCCCCGTTTTTATACCCACCTGTCTCCTATAGACTGAACCCATACTGTTTTCAGTTTTGTGCAAGTTTGGAGAGCTAGGCAGGATTACTAGAGTCTTGGGTCTAGCTTGTCGGTTTTGGGTTTTCACACACTCATGTCATTATTGTATCACTTACTTAATCGTTTATTGTATCTTGAGGCTGTGAAGGTCGTGTGTAGTTGATTGTATTGAATTTTATTGGAGCTCGTAGCTCATTTTGCATGATTACTGTTAATGCTTCCGCTTTGTTATGCTTTACACTAGTCTTTTGTAGTTCTTGGATTTAATTGGTTCAAGGGTTAGCCCGCCTAGCTTAGCGAGTGTATTGGTCTTCCGTTCACTTTGATTCAGACTCGGGTTTGGACTTTCCATTTCATGACCGGGTCTGGGTCTTAGTACGGGGGATGTGGCGCCCTACGCTTGCGGTGTTACAATCCCTCTCATGAAAAACATTTCGAATCAATTCCGCGTCCCACTTTTGAACCCCAGGTACCATCAGCTCTTCAACCCACTCCGATAAGATTTTGACATTTTGTTTAAATCTCGGTTTAAAGTCAGGAGGTTAAGGCAGCCATCTATCCCTCCAAACATGTACTTTTGCCCCATCTCCGATACGCTAATGCGAGCCTGCTGCAATAAGATATCCGGCTGTGTGGAGGCTCCTCCAAGTGAAAGACGGTAATCTCCCCAACCTAGCATTCTAAATGTCCGAATTCGGATAATATTTAGCCTTAAGAATATGGCTAATGAGTTCAAAGACGCCACACCTGTTTGACCAGCATAGCATGATTAAAAGCTTTAAACGACCTGAACCCGAGTCCACTCGTAAACTTGCTACTACATAATTTTTCCCAAGCTATCCAATGTATCTTCCTCTTGCCACCATTGCTCAACCAAAACCGTGAGATGATCGAATCAAGCTCGTGAAGCACATTATCCGGCATCATAAAATAATTCATGGAATATGAAGTAATCGCTTGGAGAACCGACTTAATCAACACCTCTTTCCCGGCCTTATACAGAAGTTTCTCAGAAAAGCCATTTACACGACTACGAACTTCCAAAATAACCCCTTCGAAAACCTCTCTTTTCGACCGGCCCACCACTGACGACAATCTAAGATATAAGTCTAAGTTATTCACCCATCTCACCCCCAATAATTGTATGAGTGCCAATTATTCATCCTCGGGGAAACTACCACTAAACATCATGGAAGACTTCTGTAAATTCATCTCCTGCCCCGAAATCCGACTATACACCTCCAAAACATCTCCAATTCCCTCCACCGCCTCCTGGGTAGCTTTTCCATAGATCATGGTGTCATCTGCGAACAGTAAATGAGACATTGAAGGTGCCCCCGACAAACTCTCACACCATCCAGGGGCCCCATGTTCTCAAGATCCTGTAGAAGAAAAGAAAGAACTTCTGCACAGAAAAGAAAAAGGTAAGACGAGAGGGGGTCGCCCTGACGGAGACCTCTCTCCGGGATCAAAGCCCCAAATTCATTGCCATCCAACTGGAAAGAAAATGAAATTGAGGAAACACACAATATAATACGCTCAATAAAAAGTAAAGGAAATCCTAACCTAACCATTACCCGTGTTGGTCCAGCCCAATTACAATTAAAGCCCATCATCATTAAATCCTTTCTCAATTCAAATAGGTTTGACTTTGTTTTATGATATAAGAGGAAATAGAACAACAACTTCCCAACAATCCTCCCCTCAAACCAAGACCACACCAATTGTGACCTCCCCTTCAGGACTAATCCATTTGATCTGCCAACCATCTTGCACCACCGCTACACCTTTGCGGGACACGCCGCTTGACCTCATCAACGTCAAGAGGACTTTTGACACAAGGCATCAACCGCAGACCTCCAATTGCAAGGTCATTTGACCTGCCATACATAAGTTGCTTCGCCGTAGGTCACTCCACCTGCCAAACATCTTGTATCGCCGTCAAACCCAATGGGACCCTCTGCCTGACCAACACTTGCCAGGAAGGCTTTTACACAAGGCACCCCTGCATGTTTCTGGTCTTGTCACACCATCGAGAACTTCTCATAACACGCTGTCCACCACTCCGACAAGCCCAAACCTGGGCTCTGATACCACTTGTTGGGACCGTGCTCACGTTCACCCGAAATCCACATTAGTATGATATGTTCGCTTTGGGCCAAGCCCACACGGATTTGTTTTGGGCATCTCTCAAAAGGCCACATACTAATGGAGTTAGGTGAGCACTTATATATTGGACAAATATCCACCAATCTTCCGATGTGGGATAGGTTTGCTTCCCAACAACCCGCTTAAGAAGCCTCCATTCGATTCGGTCATACGCCTTACTCATATCGAGTTGCAGATTAACACATCCTTCATTTTCGGAGCCTTTACGCTTAATAAAATGATTTATCTCAAAAGCAGCAAGCACATTATCACAAATAAAGCAGTTAGGGATGAAAACGGATTGACTTTGGGAAATAATGGAGTCGTTAATAGGTTTAAGTTTATTAGCAAGGACCTTAGACCCTATTTTGTAGACCACATTACATAAGCTAATAGGACGAAAATGGGTTATTAACTCAGGGTTACTGCGTTTGGGAATAAGAACAACATGGATGTAATTCAACTTTCTATCAAAATTTCTGAAATTTCAGAAATCCAACACACATGCAATGACATTATGACAAACCACATTCCAATAGTGCTGAAAGAAATAAGGGGGAAGGTTGTCCGGTCTAGGGGATTTAAGAGGATACATGCTCTTAAGGGCATTTGTTACCTCGTCGGCTCAAAACAGAGAAGAAAGTTGCTGTCTCATCTCATCTGTAACCTTGCTAGCAATCCCTACAGCTTTTCATCAATTTCATCAGCTCCAAGCCTCCAACACCATTAGAAGTGAAGATATCACCAAAATAATCCTCAATCACCCTTCTAATATCCTCATCCGAATTGTGTACTACTCCGTTATTATCTTTTAGGGACTCAAAATGGTTGGTTCGTTCCCTCTGTTTGGCTTTCGCGTGGAAGAACCGGGTGTTACGGTCTCCTTCCCGAAGCCATTGTGTTTATTCCCTTTGCTTCTAAGCTATTTCCTCCTTATTCTGAATCTTTCAAACATATCCCGCACAGCCTGCTCTTCCCATTTAGAAACAGGAGTAATAACCCCTTCCCGCAAGAATTTAAGTCTTTTCTCCAGCTCCGCGATGCGGTCCTTTTCCTCCCTGCGAGCAATTCTACTCCATCATACTTAATATTGCTCACTATTCTAAAGTACTACTCCAGCCGGACTACTAGCCGTAGTGGTTTCCCAAGCATCTTTAATAATTCGATCACAATCAGAAGATTTCACCTAACGAGTCTCAAATCGGAAAGGCCTCCATTTAGCCCTGGAGTAAGGTTTCTCTATAAGAAAAGTAATGATAGGGACATGATCCGAGCAAGAAGCAGAAAGATATCTCACCCTCGCCTGAAGAAAGAGGGTTCGCCAAGGATCCGATGCAACTAAATAATCAAGACGGGCTCTAAGAGTGTCCGGGTCTGATCTATTACGGAGCCACATAAACGGGAAGCCAAAAACCCCAAATCTGTTAGGCCCGAGTAAGTGAGAGCGTCCTCAAATTTCGACATCTGACTCCAAGTTCTGTCATTACCCCCTCTTTCTCTTCATTTGTGAGGATTTTGTTAAAGTCCCCACTAACTAGCCAAGACAGCCGTGGTTGAGAACTTAGTTTGCGAAGCAAATCCCACGTTTTCCACCGATTCTGTCTATCTGGCTCCCCGTAGAAACCAGTGAATCTCCACGCCCAGTACTACCATCATTCTCAACTCTAATGTCAATATGGTTGCGGGACGAACTCTGAATAGAAACACCAATCCACTTTCTCCATAACAAAGCTATTCCACCACCAATACCCACTGAATCAACATTAAAACCTTCCATATTCAGCTACAACTTAATAAACTCAAAATGACAAAGTTTACATCTAGTCTCTAACAGAAAAACAAGCGAAGGGTGGTCTCGAATAAGAGACCATAAATTACGGATCCGCCAGGGCCCTCCTGATCCCTGGCAGTTCCAGCTCAAGCAACTCATTGGTCTCGGTGGGACTGCCTGTAGTCATCGTCGTTGTATTGATGATATCCCGGAGAGTCAAAGAAGAGGAGGACGAGAGTTTCAATGGATCTGGAGAGGATTTGGATGAGGAGATTTAACTAACTTTGTGTTGGGACGAAGAAGTTTTACTACGGAATTTTTGAGGTTTTGCAGCAGGGGTGGTTTAGGTTTTGGGGAGGCTCAGTTGTAACGGGACATTGATGAGGTGCTGCTCCATGAGGGATGCTGGAGATATGTTTAGTTGGGATTGAAGAGAGGTCGTTGAAAGAGAGAAATTTAAAACACTATTAGTAAGGGTGGTGGAGCTGGGATTAGAAGAACACGTCTTGAGGCATTTGTGGGATTGGTTGGGATTCTCAATTGACTCAGGGGGGATGCTTGCGGGTTTTCTCAGTAATATCAGAGTTATCAGGTGTATGGCTAGTTGAGAGAGTTAGAGAATGTGAGTGACTAGAGGGTGGAATTACAGAGTTGATAATGGCTAAGGTAGAGTTGCTGCTTAGAGTACTGGAATCATAGAGATGTGGGGAATAGAGAGGTGAAGTCTTACTCGAAACGTGTGATGGGTGGGAACGATGGAATATATTATTTTGCTGGGGGAGTTGGTGCTAGGATTTTGGGTTTGAGTCTGTGAGATTAGGGGGTGAACTGTGTTTGTCTTTGGGATGGGAATTAAGGGAATGGAGCTGGTCAGTAGGCTCGATGATGTTTGCAGGGATTAAGGTAGAGGGTTCAGAGATAATGCCTCTTTCGATCGAGATTGCACCGGGAAGAAAAGTTCGCAACCATGGGCCGTACGGATAGTGGGGTGAGGGATCAATGAAATTTTCATCATAACGGAGTAGACAAACTTTGTCGATGTGATCACACCGACCACAAAGATAGAAAAAGTTGGATAGTCTTTCATATGTGAATGAAACAGTTAACTCCTTCCCTGATGGTGTTCTCAAAGCAAACCATCTAACAAGGGGTGGGTTTTGACATCAACATCCCAATCTATACCCTTAGAAAATCAGCCTAGGTTGCCCCTGGAGGGCTCAGAGAGAGAGAGAGACCGGAATTTCCCAATTCTGTTTGCCACCATAGTTGCAATAGTTTCATTCCTGCAGTTCCGGGGGAGCCCATGAATTTGAACGAAAAAATCGCATCTGTCCAGATTAACCGCAATAGGTTCTATGTCCTCCGGGGTAGTGCTGAAAATAAGAGGGTAATTATCATAATTCCAAGGCGTATTCTTCAACGCCCTTTTCAAATCAAGTTTATAGAAGAACTTAAATATGAATCTATCCTCCCCTAACTTTGAAGTCTCAAGCCCTTTACTGGATTCAGTGCTTGAGCAATAGAAACACGGAATGGCTCGAACAGGACTGATCGTTTGGAACATAGTCGACCAACCAACGACAAAGAAAAGTCGGAACTGTTATTCTCCCATGATGACTGAGGGATTTGTAGGCTATCAGTCTCCGTAACAGTCAAATAAATCGACTGTGTGCGTCTGATTAGTTCATCCTGGGGACATTCCTCCGTAGTTGCAGCACCCGCAACGATAGGTACCACATCTCCTGCACTACAAGTCTAGCTCACGCATAAAATGGAAAATCCAAGCATGAACCGGACTCATAGCGAACGGGTGATAAAATAAAACAACTCCCTGGCTAGGCGGAATCTAACCCTGTACCAATTAAATTCAAGGCAAGACGAGTGCAATGCGGAAGCAAATGATATCAAATAATAACAACAAGAGCTCATAGGCCAACATAAATAACAATGGGCTACAAGCCCTATTTAAAACAATTACATGTAATGGCCACAGGTCTAAATTAAATACATGAATCGGCACGACTGACAACAATAATCGTAAATTATGCAATGGTACAGAGGCCTATTTAAACAAACGATACAATTAAATAAAGTACATGTGACTCGAGTGTACAAGTGAGACTTGAAAGAATACTAAGACTTGACTCCCGCCTAGCAAGCAAAACCTGCAACGAACTGAGAGGTGGGAAAGAGGGGTCAGTCTCTAGAAGACTGAGTGAGCAGGGGCTATACATATATATAGAAACATGCACATGCAAGTCATAAATCCCGAGGAAAGTTTTATTTGAAGTTAGTTCCCATTAACGGCATTAAAACATTTACCAATGCTCGGTCTTTACAACTAATCCAATTTATGAATACTTTAATTAATTGCTTGATCATTAGGCTCGGCGAGTGAGCATGCACAATTCTCCAGCTTTACTCCGACCGTGTATAATAAATGTGATAATTAATTAAAATGTGATCATGCAAGCATTAATCGTTACAATCATTCGTGACGTTCATTCATTCATGACATTCGTGCATAAATATTTTCCAACCTTCTTCCCCGAGTTGATGGTCAGGCCTGCAGACCCGAACCATCCAGTCGTTACGTGTAGAGATGGGGGCTCATGACTCCTATCCACTCATTTGCGTGGATAAACCATCCGCTCAAAAATATCCCACCTTCCGACCACCCAAGTCGCATGAAGGTATTCTCAAAGGGTACTTTGTGTAAGAAAGGCTACTCGATGGCCCGATACCGTTCCGGACCTAACCACACGTTTCTCCGGGCCCAATAACATGATTGTGACGTGCGTTCTCGCCAAAATATTAAAAATCATTAGAACGCTCAATACATTTCATTACGATCATTTCATTCCTTGAAAATATTTACTCAATAAAGATTTGCTCAATGACTCTCTTGAAAACGATACATAAATATAATAGGGTTAGGCTAAATCATTTCGCATACGGTTGTAGGGTTCAATACATAACTAGAACGGAAAACACCCTCACCTGGAATAATACGATACAAGAGACATGAGTAATACGGATGCCTATTCGATTCGGAAGTGTGACACCTGGCGCGGGATATCGCATCCCGTCGCACCGAGACCCGACCAACATATGAAACGGACAATCCATACCCGAGCTAGATCCCGGAGAATGAGGACAAACACACACACTAAGCTAGGCGGGCTAACCCTTGAACCAATCAAACATAAATCAGAGTAAGAATAAAATC
>JBBMKE010274481.1:0-13971 GCA_037834125.1 Lippia alba | reverse complement strand
TCCTATCCAATGTTTGGCATGCTTTTCAACTGAATCAACCTTCAAAATTCTCTTCTTCGGGTCGGCTACAATACGGATATCCGAATTGGACTCCACCAAGAACGGAGCCCAATAAAACTCAACAGTTGCATCGAACTTCTAAAGTATGAAAACATAAACAAAACAAAGAAACAATTAAAATCGAAATTGAATTAATCATTCATAATCCTTAACACAATCTTGATATATAATGCACCTTGGCTTTGAAGACCGTATGCAAACGACCCCGTTTCATGGATTTCTCTCCTACCGGTATCACGGAGTCCACTAGACAAACAAAGGATTGCCATTGTCCCCTCTGCAACGAATCCCCTACAAACATTAGCCTCTTCCCTCGAAGTCTTTGCAACATTATTAGAGGATTAAACCTGAAAAATAACAAATGCATGTTTTTTCCCCTTAAATGAGCATAGTCTGTACTTTGATTCCAAAAATTTTATACATTAAATATTTAAATATCTCTAACACTGACTGTAGCAGCATGCAGTCGTCAGGCTTCCAGTGCCAGTATCTATAGTCGGAATCCGGTCTGCCGTTCTTGACACATGCAACTTGCCTGTCCAAGAACTTACACGTGCGATCCGAATACAAAGGCTTAATCGAACGATTGTACACCCATTTCCCGTGATGCACGCTACACTCATCCGGATCAAAACGGTCATCGTCGATATAACTCAATCCGCTAATATCCAAATTTCTTCTAGCACAAGTCTTGAGCCTGTAGATGTTGCTGGAATAAAATGAGCTAATGCTTTCGGTGTAGAAGAACACGACGACGAAAGCCAACGGGCAAATTATGAAGGTTATTACGGATAGTGGTGCTTTTCCTCCCGTAGTTCCCATTGAAGGGGCTTTCGACAAGGGAGGAAAAGAATGGCTAAGTAGTGAAATAAGATGATGAGGACATTAGTTGAAGCCTTGAAGGGAGTTTGGAGGATATTGTTTTTCTATGGTTAGTTGAGTAGGAGTAAAGCTTAAGGCATGGATATGGGACTCTATGAAGAAGCAAAATATAAACTTTTTAACCAAGGATAATTACACTTTAAGCCAATTTTTTTATAAATAATAATAATAATTATTATTATTATTATTAAAAAAAACGTTGTGACGACTGACGAGCCCAACTTCGACAAAAAAGAAATTGAATTTCTTTTGGAGATGTAAACAGAATAGCTTCTTTTGTGTTGGCCATAAGCTCAAATACTGCAAAATTTAGGGACTGAAAAAGTTGGTTAATGTTAAGGCTTAGTCTTGTTAATTGTTATTAGTTATTACATGACTTACACCTTAAAACAGGTAAAATGTGCTTTCATTGGTTGAAATTACCAATCAAAGAGTTGTAGCCTGTAGGTCTTTCTTGCACCTTGAATTTTGACTGCTCAACTTCTACGGGGAATTGTTATTGTTGGATTGGATTCATGGCCAACAAGCTCGTAAGTTGTCCAAGATTAGTCCACATACAAGGTTTTTTGAAAACAAATATTCATTAATTAAGTAGTTTCGCCCAAAGAAGCACCTTGTTGAATTTAAAAAAACAATTATCCTTAAAAGAAAGGCTAACCGCTAATGGGTCGGGACGGGATCCTTGATTTGAAATAATTACTACACACAAATAAACAATATTTATGTATTTTTTCCTTATATTCATTTAAAATATATAAATTTAATATAATTATAAAATTTTAATTAAAAATCAGAATTTTTAAATCTATATTTGATTAGTTATTTAAAATTATAATTTATTTCGGTCGTAAAAATTTAGGAGCAAAGATGGCTCCCCCATCTCTAAGGTCAGGACTCTGGGCATATCACCGACCCTTTAGAATTTATAGGACCATGTTTGGACTATTAACTAATGCTTACTTTTTTTAATTTATAGATAACTTACCGTCAAATGACTTTGAATCTAAAATTATTATTCTAGAGAAAGAACTTTTAATTACTTAAATCAATTGTTGTTGTCGAGTTACAAATATTTAATCAAATATGATTCATGAAAACTTCTTAAAATTGGACCAGTTGGCCAACTTAGGTCGGATTTTGGTATTTTGACATCAGATCGGCCCAGTTCAGTAATGGCCTCAGACTTCGGCCCATTAGTTGTATTAAGCCCAAAAGACATCTCACCTTAGTCGTTGTTATTGACTTTTTCTTTCCTTTTTTTTTTCGACTGATAAAATTTGGTCAATGGTTGCTATACTGGAGATTAGCCCACCAGAAGAAATGATATATATTATAATTATACTAGCATTGTATATGGGCCGGCCGTGTTTGCATCATCACCCCCGAAGTTGTGAGTAAATATTATAGCGTCAAACTATATGATTACGAAATAATAATTAAGAAAATAAAGCATTAATCCAGACCTGTAATTCCATGTTTTATAAATTATTCTTTTAGGTGTTATTACTTTAATTCTTTCAAATTCAAGCAGTCGTTTTATATTTGTGCATTGGGCTATATATGTTTTAAAAGTCGGACTGAACATCGAATTGAGACCTTTTACTGGTTACTAATTTTACTGATAATACGTATAATTTAACTAATAAATATTGCAAATTGAGGTATCCTAGTTGGTTGGCCACTCACTTCTCCTCTCACATAAATTAAAAAATTGTCATTCCATCGGCTTTGAATTGGTTTCTACCTATTCAAATTGGTTCGACCAGGTGCTGGTTTTAAAGGTCTAACCAGATCGAATAAGTTGTCGGTCATCGGTTGAACCGGTCTGACCGGCCGATGCTATCCATGTTTCAAAACATAAGCAATGGGTCATGTATTCCATCGGTTTTGAACGAGTTTGTACCGGTTCAAACTGATTCGATCAGGTGTTGGTTTTAAAGGCCTAACCGGACCGGATAAAGTTTCGGTCATCGGTTGAACCGGTCCGCTTCGAGTTTCAAAACATAGACAATGGGCAAATAAATATAAAATTTTCTGTCATATTAGATAACTTGACCATTCTCCTTTATGAACAAATGTTTTGTAGAGTCGGTTGAAATGTTGTGTTCTTTTTATTGAAATATTACCGGTCTTTTTACTGAAATATTAGTCTTAACATGTCATATAAAGTTGTTATTGCTGGTGATTGAAACCTAATTATACGAGAAAAAAGCATTCAATTAATAAGAATCATAACAAAGTAGATGATGTGGTGCAGATCACAATCACAACAACAGAGCATATGTCTTCTCCACCGCAGTTGTTGTAGTTTGCATCCCATTTGTCGCATTCTTCTTCCCCTTTCTTGCATTCTTCATCTCATTTAATGCAATCTGAAACTTTATCTTGAGGTCCTTTAGTTGTTGGTTTAGTGTCGCCTTTTTGTTTTCCAATTGATAGACTTTTAAATTCAACTCTTTGATTGTTTTCTTAAAAAGAAATTCATTCTTCTCTTTCGTAAGCAACTCTAGCCTTGTTGACTCCAACTGTGGCTTTGTTGCCTCAAATGCTAACATTTTTTCCTGCAATTGCATATAATGCTGATTGTGACTGTGTTGCCTGTGGTGCTAGTGACATTGTAGTGTGTTAAAGAACATTGCAAAATTGTCAAACATGGTTTGTAGAAAAACACAAACTTTATCCATATTAGATTAACAGCTTATTGTGATGCCATAATAAGACGCATTCTAAAAGGCGTTAGAACACATGTTGTGACTTTTTTTATAAATTCGTCCTATTAAATTAAATTTATTTTATTTATTAAATTTATTTTAACAAAAATGAATATAATGTGACATTTTTGTATAAGGTGTCACAATATAATAAACGTATTGTGACATATTTTCCAAAGCGCCTTATTAATTTATTATGACAATTATTAAAAGAAAAAAATAAGAAATGATATTTTAGATTTGGCGCAATCCATCAAAAATTAAGAGGGAAAAAAGAAAGAAACCATTAATACTGGTTGTTCATTGATTTCATGTCATTAATGTTTCTATCATTTGCATGTACAAAAAGTGCAGTAAGCTTGGTATCCTTTTTATTACTCAACATGCAATTTTTCAGCGTTGGACATTTTGGTTTTTTGTCCATCTGGTGTCACCATTGGTTAAAGCTAGTTTTTACGTTACAGACAGTGAGCTAGAGAAACAAGAGATAATGTATTACCGAAAGACTACTTGTGAAAAACTGATAAGAGTAGCTGAATGCATGAAGGGTGAGAAGCTATAATGTTATGACTTGTCTAACCAAATCGAACAAGTTGTTGGTCATTAAAGGTCTAACCAAATCGAAACCATTAATATTGATTGTTCAATGATTTCATGTCATTAATGCTCCTATCATTTGCATATACAAAAACTTCAGTAAGCTTGGTATCATTTTTATTACTCGACATGTAATTTTTGAACGTTGGACATTTTGATTTTTTGTCCATCTAGTGTCACCATTGGTTGAAGCTAACTTTTATGTTATAGACAGTGAGCTAGAGAAACAAGAGATCATGTATTACCGAAAATCTACTTGGTAAAAACTGATAAAAGAAGCCGAGTGCATGAAGAGTGAGAGGCTATAATGTTATAACCAAATCAAACAAGTTTTCGGTCATCAGTTGAATCGGTCTCACCGGTTGATCCAATCCACGTTTTAAAACATAAGCAATGGGTCTTGCCATTCTATCGGTTATGAACGGGCTTGTACCGGTTCAAACTGATTCGACCAAGGGTTGGTTTTAAAGGCCTAACAGGAAAATGTCGGTTATCGATTGAACGGGTCCAATCCAAGTTTCAAAACATAGGTAATGAACAAATAAATATAAAATTTCTGTCATATTAGATAACTTGACCATTTACCTTTCTGAAAAAATGTTTTGTAGAGTATTTATCGGTTGAAATGTTGTGTTTTGTTTATAATTGAAATATTGTTGGTCCTTTGCATGAATATAGATGGATTAATCCCTACAACTTCCGAAATGGACCAACCTATAGCCTTAACATGCAATCTCAAAACATGAAGCAAAACATTTAGATGAACATCATGCAAATCGGATGATACAATGACCGAAAAAGTCTCATTTTTCCAAGATAAGCATATTTAAGATGAGATGGGAGAGGTTTCAACTCAATATCAGGGGCTTTCACACAAGAAGGAGGATGAAGGAGTTTACCGCTCGTCAATTCCTCAAAATAGTACCTCGCTTTTGGTAAGGAACATAGGGCATTGCTTCCAACGCATTCATAAAGGCCTCAAACTCTTCAAGAATCTCCTGGCTGCCCTCAATCTTCTCACACTTTGCAAACACAACTCCAAAACATCCTTATTGTGGATCTCAAGTTTATGACATTCTTCTTTCACCTCCACACAAAAGCATTGATCTTCAATGTCAGGGCTTTTGATAACTTTGAAAAGGTTAAACTCGACCTTCTTCTCGTACATTTGGAATGTGAGGCGGCCATTCTTTACATCAATCAAGCCGTCCGCGGTTGCAAAAATGGCTTTCCCAAGATAAGGGACATGTTTTCGTCATCTTCCATGTCGAGTAATATAAAGTCCACGAGGATGTAGCACTTTCCCACTTTGACCAAGATATCTTCAAGTATACTCTTCGGGTATTTCACTGAGCGATCTGCTAATTGCAACGTCATGTTGTTCGGCTTCAACTCCTTCAATCCTAATTTTCTACAAGTAAACAAGAAAATTAGACTTATATTTGCTCTTAAATCACATAATGCATTATTGAAATATAAGAAGCTAATGTTAAAAGGTATAGAGAAACTAACGGGATCCTTTAGCTTTGGAGAAGGCTTCCTTTGGATGATGGCACTACACTCTTCGATGAGTGCAACGGTTGCGAAGTCCTCCAACTTCCTATTGTTAGATACAATTTCTTTCAAGAACTTCAAATAAGATGACATTTGGGCAAGAAGCTCGGCAACAGATATATTAATGTGGAGTTGCTTCAACATAGTCAACAATTTCTCGAATTCCTTCTCTTTTTTCTTACCTTCACTTTCAACTTCCAATTCACTCATTTTTTCCTTCCCCTTGTCAAGATCCGTCTCCTTTGACTTTTTTCTTTCATCACCCCCGCTAACTTCGAAATTGTACCAACTAGGTATAGCGGGTTTCATCATATGTCTTCTCACTTCTCAAAGTTATAGCCTTACAATGTCCCTTGGGTTGGGTTTCATTTTTCTTTGAAGTGCGTCGTATGATTTCAAATTAAGGGCATTGACAATTTGACCAATTTAGACTTCCAAATTATAATTTTGGATAGCAACTTGCTCCACGGATGTTTCCAAAGTTTTGAAGCGATTCATAGAGACGGTGAGGAACTTCTCAAAGGTCACTTCCCAATCTCTTTTTGGCTCGATCGATTGAGATGGTTGATATAGATGGTTATTTTGTTGATAGTAGTTTTGATGTGGAAGTGGTGGATGGTGGAATTGATTTTGAGGAGGGTAAGGTGGTGGATGTTGGTAATTATGGCCTGGATTTCTAAGTTGGGGATTCGGTCTTGGTGGATTTTGTACATTTGAAGTGTTAGACTATGAGAAGTAAGGATGACTTCTCCATCCCGAATTTTATGTAGGAGAATATGGATTGTTCACGGATCTTGATTGGTGGAGTGCATTCACTTGCTCGGTTCCGCGATTACTTGAAGAAGTTAGTGGAAGAGGTGAAATATAATCAATTTACTCTCACAAATCAGAACTATCCATAGACATCAAATATTTGTATTGGCCAAAAGCTCAAACACGGCCAATTTAGGAACAAAAGAGTTAGTCTTTTATTGACATATGTGCTTTCTTTGGTTCAAATTATTAAAAATATAATCAATTAAGTAATTTTGCCCCAAAGAAGTACCTTGTTGAATTTAAAAAACAACGACCCTTAAAAGAAAAGGTTAATCGGTCTTGATTTGAAATAATTAGCAAGCACAAATAAACAATACATACGTATTTCTTTTCTTTATATTCATATAAAACATAATATAATTAAAAAAATTAACTAAAGATCAGAATTTTCAAATTTATTTTCGATCAATTTTTTTAAACTATAAATATTTATAATATAGTGGTCCATGAAAACATTTTACGATAGATATTTTAAAATTGGACCCGTTTATGTCAGGTTCTGGTATTTGAACATCGGATAGGCCCATTTATAGAGGCCCAGTTCAGCAATCCATCAGTAGTATTAAGCCCGAAAAACGTCTCTCATTAGTCGCATACAATTCTGAGGATTGTAAGAAGTGACGATTTTAGATGACAATGAACAGAACCGTAGGAAAAGAAACAAGAGAGAAACAGCCCCACTCCAACTGATATTCCGCATTTCCACATTACACAATCTGCAATCATATACTCAAATGGCGGCTTTAAGCTTCTCATCTACTCTTCGAATACTCTCCAATTTTCCTCCTTCCCGAAATGCCCCCACTCTTTCCTTTTATTCCCTTCCGAATCCCGCGCTTCAATTCCCTTCCACGGCGCTTAAACGCAGGGCGCCGCTCAAGCACCGCCGCCTCGCCGTCGTTGTTTTGGCGCTGAAGAAGCTGTCGGAGACTGAATCGGTGGCGGTTTCGGCCGAATCCGACGGAATATTCCCCTCCGACTCCGGCGTGTATGCCGTTTACGACGGCAACGGCGACCTTCAATTCGTCGGAATAACGAGGAATCTCGCCGCGAGTATTCTCACACACAAGAATTCCGTGCCGGAGTTGTGTTGCTCCGTAAAGGTATCGATGTTTGTTGATTTTTGTATATGCTTACTGGTGAATGTTAGAGAGCGTGATTGATTGAGGCTGAAACCTGAATTGATGCTTAAAAGCTGTTTTAGCTTGAGTTTTGTTATGTAAGAGACCTGAGCCGGAACGAATTTACAGTTGTTCTTCGGTGTTAGGAGGACCTTCGAGCTTATAATTTGTGGAGCTGTATACGAATATATCAAGATACTAAAATAGAGTGAATTTAAGTCTGAGACATCCGAACAATCATTTTACGAGTGCAGTTCAAGACAAGCTTCAGTATTGAGTTGGTTGCTTGATTGATTTTGTGTACATCCTACTGATAATTTCAATCATATATGTCGAACTGGTTCATAAGCTCGAATTCATACGGCTAAAATAGATCATGATCATGTGCTCTATTTCATTTAAGGACAGAAAATACCTTTAAATATGTGAATTTGAATGAAGGTCTAGATTGGGTGTAAAGCAAGGCATGCTGACTTTGAAAGCAACAACTGAATATGGAAGCTGAGCTTATGCAAGTATTAGGAATCATCTAAGTCGGTACTATTCTGAAGGTTTTAGCAATTCATTCCCATTTTCCAACAATAATGGTAAGAATTCTCGACTGTTGATCAGCATCATCATATCGGACAAGTTCATTATGCTTTAGATAATAGTTTACTCATCCTAGTCCCATCATCTTGATCCTATATACCATCTTTCCTATTTGGTAAGTCTGATAGGCTGGAAACATTTAGAATTAGGCTGGAGAGCTTGTTATCCAGAATCGAGTTACAATAAGCCCCTTGCTAAACCATATGGTACTTCAACATATTCATGATTCGTTTTGTTAATAAAACGAACAATTTCATTCATTTTGTATACTTTTCTGTGTTTATTATTTGCCCTCGAACATCTGAATCAGTAAAGTGCCATGATGTAGGTTGGGGTGGTAGAGGATCCCGATAAAACTTCTCTAACTGAGGCATGGAAATCATGGATGCAAGAACATATAGCTGCAACAGGAAAGGTTCCACCAGGAAACGAATCTGGAAACTCAACATGGGTAAAAAAAGCTCCAAGGAAGAAGTCTGATCTGAGATTAACACCAGGTCGTCATGTCCAGCTAACAGTGCCATTAGAGGATCTAATCGACCGGTTAGTCAAAGAGAACAGAGTGGTTGCCTTCATCAAGGGGTCTAGAAGTGCCCCACAATGTGGGTTCTCACAAAGGGTCGTTGGCATTCTCGAAAGTCAAGGAATAGAGTACGAAAGCATCGATGTGTTGGATGAAGAATATAATTCCGGTCTGAGGGAGACGTTGAAGAAGTACAGCAACTGGCCTACATTTCCCCAGATTTTTGTCAATGGTGAATTGGTTGGTGGATGTGATATACTGACTTCCATGTATGAGAAGGGAGAGCTCAATAGTTTGCTTAAATAGTCGATGATGTTTGTTTTGTTGAATATTGAGAGAGGCAAAGATTGATCTGTTGAATGTTCTTCTGTATTCCTGGTCTCAGCAATTTCCTGTGTTGTATCAATAAAATAACATGTTAGATGATAATTGAGTCATTGGTTGATACATCACTCATCTTAAGCTTTTGATAGTTGCCATATTTTCCGTAAAATTTTAATACGAAATAATTTCAGTATATGAGCTAATGGCTCAAACTAGGGGTGTGCTCTGAGCCGAGCTGGCTTGACTCGAACTCGGACGATGTCAAGTTCCAGTCAAGCTTAATTGAGCTCGAATTGTGTGTCAAGTGACTCAAGTCAAGCTCAAGCCTATTTTTTTAAAATTAGAGGCTTGTAAGTCGACTCGCAAATTAATATATATATATATATTAGTGTTTAATAATTTATATATAAATATACAATAAATTAATCTATATTTATATGATTTAGTAATACTAAATATGTGATATATTGTATATTTGTTTTGACAATAAATATAATTAATAATATTGCAACTCAACAATTACAACAACATATCATTATATACAATACTATCAACATATATTACTATGATAATATATAATATTTATTCAAACAAATAATTTAATAAAAAATAGATTCAATCTACTATAAAAAATAATTAATTATATAAATATATATATTAATAAAATATTAGTTAATAATTTGTCTGTTATAATTATACCATAATTTACACTGTTATATATTATCTATAATACATATTTTGCTGAAATATGTGTATTTTATTTCTTTTATTTATTTGTAAGTGTAAAGCGTGTTTGCTTTACAAGGTTTCTTTTTGTATTTTACGTTTTTGTCCGCGTGGCTTTATAGTCGTTTGACGCATGGTGTTGTATAAATAAGGCTGATGCCTTATGTGAACCTTTACCTTTTTTTCATTATTTCAATTATGCAGTATTATTTAAAACCCTAAATCTCTCTTGCTCCGTTGTTTCGTATTCATCTTTTCTTCATGGTATCTAGAGCTTAAGGCTCCAGATCCTGTGTTGTTTTTCCTTTTCTTGCTGGAATCTTAATCTCCAGTATTTGCAGTGTGTGTTTCTGGCGTAGATCTGCATTTTCCGGTTAAGATTCTTCTTCTCCGGTGTAGATCTTGTGTTTCCGGCATAGATTTGGTGTTGAGTCTTCATCGCTTCCGTAGATCTGTACTGTATTTCATCAGATCTTTCCGTTCTCCGGTAGATCTATTCCTTTCTCCCTCAGATCTTGTCCGTTGACGACAAGGCGAAGGGTGTTACTACGTCATCTTCATCTTCTCCTCAAGATGAGTCACTGTGCATATCCAACATCGATTCGTCTCTCCTATCAGTTGTTACTGTCTCGATGGACGGTAAAAACTATCTTACATGGAGGAGAACCATGAATATAGCACTGGAGTCTAAAATGGAAGTATTGATGTACCCTCTCCTGATGACTCTTCCTACAAGGCATGGAAACGGGTGGATAGCACTGTAAAGACGTGGATTCTCAACTCTCTTGAGCGTGATATCCATCAGAGTTTTATGTATGCATCTACTGCTAAGGAACTATAGGAGGATCTTGAGCAGCGTTACGGGCAATGTAACGGTCCACTTCTCTATCAGCTGAAACGCGATCTGAGTTCGATTGCACAAGGTAACATGTCTCTGGCTGCTTATTTTAATCGTCTCAAGACGCTTTGGGATGAACTTGGTAATTTGGTTAATCCTCCTGTTTGCCTTTCTGGAACTTCCTGTGTTGTTTCCAAGTATATTTCTGAGTCTGAATCCTCTGATATGTTGATTCAATTCCTCATGGGGTTGAATGACTCTTATAATGCTGTTAGGAATCAGATCTTAGTTATGGATCCCCTCCCTAACGTGAACAAAGCCTATTCCATTATTTCTAGGGTAGAATCTCAGAGAGATGCTCACGTTTCTTTCACTGATGCCTCTAATAATTCTGTGTTGTTTGCTAAGTCTGTAAACAGAGGGTCTGGTATGGGTAGGGGTTTCAAAAGAAAGGAAAAGACAGATAGGCATTGTGACATTTGTAACAGTAACTCTCATAATACGGATACTTGCTTCAAAATTACTGGAGAGCCTGATTGGTACAAGGCCTACAAAGAGAGTAGATCCTCTAGAGTTGGGACTTCTAAGCGCTCTTTCAAAAATGTTGCAAATTCAGTTGCTGCAACTCCATTGGATCTTACTCATGGTGTAGGTCAAACTGTTACTAATGTTTCTGGTGGAAATATGTCTGAGCTTATTAGGCAGGAACTCATAAAATTTTTCAAGGAAAAGAATTCTGGAGGCTCAGAACAGCTCCACTTTGCATCTGAGTTCTCAGGTAAGTTTTCTAGTTATGTTCTTGCCTGCTCTAATAAACTAGCAGCTTTTCATTGGATTATTGACTCTGGAGCTACTAGTCATGTATGTTCCAATCTTGACATGTTTTATACTTATCATGTTCCTGTTAATGATATGTCTATTTATTTGCCTGATGGAACATCTCATTCAGTTAAGTATATTGGAAATGTCAAGCTTACTGATAAAATCATTTTAGAGAATGTCCTGTACATACCATCTTTTAAATTTAATTTGATTCCAGTCCATAAAGTGACTGATAACACTAATAATGAATTTGTGTTTTCAAAAACACATTGGACTTTGCAAGACCAGAATTCTAAAGATATTGTTGCCTTTGGTCACACTTATAACTGTCTATGCATTTTTTAGGCTGAACAGTTTGATGTTTTTCCTATTACAGTTGTATCTGCAAATGTGCAGTTTTCTGTTCCAGACTGTAACTCCCTTAAGGGAGGCTTAAATAATGTTGATAAGAACTGTGGTAACAATGATAGATGTTTATCTATCAAAACTCTAGATTTTGAGGTGTGGCATAAGAGGTTTGGTCATGCCTCTGACACTGTTATGAAACATATGGATATTTTTTTTCATGATAACATGTCTGTTTGTGATGTCTGTCATAAATCTAAGCAGCACAGGCTTCATTTCCCTGTAAGTACTATCACTTATAAGAGACCCTTTGATCTGTTACACTTAGATCTTTGGGGTCCTTTTAAAATCAAAACCCATTCTAACTGTAGCTACTTTCTCACTGCTGTTGATGATTATAGTAGATGTGTGTGGATATTTTTAATGCCTTACAAAGATCACACATATCTCACTCTTCAAAATTTCCTGAATTTTATTAAAACTCAGTATGGGAAAGTAGTTAAATGTTTTAGGAGTGATAATGGGAAAGAGTTTGTAAATTCCAATTGCAATACTCTTTTTCAATCCTTGGGTATCACACATCAAACTTCTTGTACTTATACTCCACAACAGAATGGGGTTGTGGAGGTAAAGCACAAACATTTGTTACAACTTGCTAGAGCTCTAATGTTTAAATCTAATTTGCCTTTAAAAATCTGGGGTGATGCTATTCTGACTGCTACCTATATTATCAATAGGTTGCCCAATAGGGTTATAAATTGGGAAACACCATAGTTTAGATTAGTTGGTTCTAAACCTTCTTATGACTTGTTGAAGGTTTTTGGATGTTTATGTTATGTTGTTGACAATGGTCCTGGTAAACATAAATTTTCACCTAGGGCTCATAAATATATCTTGTTAGGACCTGCTTCTGGTAAAAAGGGATATAAGCTATTTGACATATCTTCTCAGAATGTTATTCATTCTAGGGATGTATAATTCTTTGAAAACATTTTTCCCTATAAAGATTCTTCTAATGAAGTTTTTCTTCCTCATTCTATTTTAGTCAATGATTTTGATAATGTTTCTCCTGATGAGAATACTGTAATTCCTCAAGAATCTGACTTAAGTCCTGTTTTGCCTTCTGAAAATACTTTACCACAAGTAACTGATCATGAACCTATTGTTTCTGATAATCAACATGTTTGGGTGAGCAACAGGCTTAAGTCTGCACCAGTTTGGATGCAAGACTATGTTTGTAATGCTGGCTTTCAGATTTCTGATACCAACATTGCTTGTGATCAATTGTATTCTACTGCTAGCTTACCTTATTCTGATTCTTATTTAGCTTTTATGGCATAGATTGCTCCTATTCCTGAGCCCATAACTTATGCTCAGGCTGCTAAGCATCCTGAGTGGGTTGAGGCCATGAATAAAGAGCTTGAAGCTCTTGAGACTAATAAAACTTGGATTTTGACTGATTTACCCACTGGTAAGAAAGACATTGCTTCCAAATGGGTTTTTAAGGTTAAATATAACCCAGATGGATCAGTGGAAAGATATAAAGCTAGGCTGGTTGCCAAAGGTTTTAATCAGACCTTTGGTATAAACTATTTTGACTGCTTTTCACCTGTTGCCAAGTTAGCAACTGTTAGGGTTTTCTTGAGTATTGTTACTAGCAAGAGATGGGGTTTTTATCAACTTGATATTAATAATGCATTCCTTCATGGTTTTTTAGATGAGGATGTGTATATGCAGCCCCCTGCAGGGTATACTACGGGTAAACAGGGTCAAGTTTGTAAGTTGAAGAAATCTTTGTATGGCCTTAAACAGGCCTCAAGGCAATGGAATTTGGAGTTTACCACCAAATTACTTGCTTATGGTTTTGTCCAATCAGTACATGATCACTGTCTCTTTACCTTGTCTAAAGATAATTGTTTCATCATGCTTATAGTCTATGTTGATGATGTATTGATCTCTGGTTCTAATGACAGTATTATTTTTGATATTAAACAGTTTCTGCATAAGGAATTCACCATTAAAGATCTTGGAAATGCTAAATATTTCCTTGGATTAGAGATT
>JBBMKE010274371.1:0-13973 GCA_037834125.1 Lippia alba | reverse complement strand
TTTCCAGAGAAAAAGGCCCAAGGAAAACGACTTTAATTTGTATTTTTAATTTATTTAATTACCCAACAAATTAATTATATTTTTTTCCAAGAAATAAAATGATTGGATTTGGTTTAGGGCTGCCATCGCGAAATCTCATAGGACAGACAATGTTTCATCATGGTCGTGTCATATTTCATAAGAATTTTATGATATATATACGCTCAAAGTTGTTTGAAAAGAATATAAATTACATTGAAATAGTAAATAATAGAATATGTTTTTGTAGCAAATGGAAGAATATAATTAGTTTGAATTCTAGAAAATTAAGTAATCAACGGATCAAAGACTAGAGAGAACGATCAAATTTCTTGAAGACCATATCCAAGATAATTGTTATGCCGGCGCCGTTTATGTTTGTATTTCTATATCAATGACACACATATACTGAGGCGATAATACAATACGAATACAACAATAAATTCTCTATGTGAAGAGTGTCGACCATAATATTGGACACGATATGATATGATAAAATGATATCCTTAGAGATATGACTGTGCATCAGAATTCTATATAATATCGGTGGAATTAGTATTCTAGAATCTCGGGGAGTGCCCTAAAAAAAAGAACCTTTTTTCTCCTCAGCTATTTGGGGTTAAGAAGATGTGAAAGCGCATTAATCTCTATAAGAACGGTACATTCCGAGATGTGAAGTGGGAGAGAAGGTATGTCATAATTGGGGTTTTGAATCAAAGTCGTCGACCCTTAGACAATATGTAGCTAGCGCAATAGAAAAATAGCGCTGCAGAATATTGGATTAGAATTCAAGTGAAGTAACGAATATTTTTAATTCACATCCTCCTGAACCCGTTTTGCCACCAAAGTACGAAAGCTAGGATCTCTCAAAAAACTACTTGATAGTATATACATGACATATATTGGGATAATTTTGAAGTCAAAACTAAGGAGGATCACGGACTCAAGTTTAGTAGAACACAATATCCTTCATATATATATATATATATATATAATTTTATGATGCACAGATACGGATACAACAATACAATATGACACCATACAAATACAACGATGTGGATATTTTCTTGCATTTTTCATTTGAAAAATATCAAACACAAATATCCGACATGACACGACACAACACAATAAAATAATATTTTAAAGTATTCATACATCATTGGTGTAATAATTGATTGCATAGAATTATCCAGAATCTTGTGCGCATAATTTGTAAAAAGTTTGAATGGGAAAATACAGGGCTTCTTCTCGGGATGAAGTGCATGTGTGAATGGTGGGATGATTCAACTATCAGGAATTTGGGAGGCATGGGCTATTTTCTTTTCTTTTCTTTTCTTTTTTCTCTATAAAATAGAAAAAGGGATTGTAATTCCATTGTGAGACCCTCGTCACTTAGCTTTCTAATTGAATTGACCAAAGCCCCTCAAGATTGACTGTTTTACATCTTAATTCACCAACCTATGATCCAGTGCTTGTGCGTATTGAAAATTAATTTTAGAGAAAATTATAATTTTTGTGTCATAATATATATAATTAATTTTAAATTAAAGAATTATCAAGTTCTCATATTGAGTCTCATATTGTCACTTTTTTTTCCCTCAATTATAGTTTTATTGACTAATCTTCGTCTGATATTAATGAAAACCAAGTGAATCGTGTGTGTCCGTTAGTTTTGATCAAAATTGCATGAGATCGCCAATTTTTAAAGAATTTAACCCTAATGCTCAATCATACACATTTTTCCCATTTCTTTCGAGCTCAAATCCCTAACTTGCATCCCTAATTTTGTAAAAAATTAATAGAAGAATGAGAAATGAGGGCGGCTAATAAGTTCCTTAAACATAGGTGATCCCAAATATTTTGATCAAAATTAACAATCATGCTTCAACCAAAAACAAAAAACAGTCATGCACAATTCACGTGACTTTTATATTAAAATTTAGTTGAAAATTGGTCGATTAGATTAAAATTGAAAAAAGAAACTGATAATATGCGACAATAAGATAATTTTTAGGACCAAAATTTTTTTAAAAAATTTATTATATTAAATAATTTTATTTAATTTTAAATAAAAAAATCCTAAAAAATTGACGGAAATATTTAAAAATTCTTGAGACATTCAATCACAATTCCGATTTCAATAACATAATCATTTATTTATTTTCTCTCAATTTATATGCTTCAAACTTAAGACATAATTAGTGATACGAGAAATCAATTTAAGGAATAAGTTAATTAATCACTTTCTCAAGCAAAAGAAGCTTTATGGGTTTGTGTGTGTTTCTTATCACTCAATCGATTTCATGCAAAATTAGATGCTTCAAGTTCTAAAATCAACACGTAACGTAAGTACATATTCATACGCAAATTATATATATGTACGTACGTATGTGCCTACGTCATTTAGAATACATGAATGATGAAACTTCTACGGTTCTACCCATGTTGGATCATATTCTTTGTAATTTAGAATGTGACATCTATTTTTAATTATTTGATGATCGACTCTTTTGCTAAATTATAAATATTTCGATTTTACGTCTCTCGCCATGACCATATGCTTTTTAATTTAGAATGTAACATTTAATTATTTGATGATGGCCCGGTCTTCTTGTTTAATTATAAATATTTCGATTTTGATCTCGTTTAATCTCAATCTACAATTCATTGTGTAACTATTTTATAACAATTGATTACAACTATGCTCTAATAATAATAATAATAATAATAATAATAATAATAATAGCGAATTACATTTAAGTACTCTCAGGTTTGACCTAATTACAACATAGTTTCTGTTCTTTCGATTATAATTACCATATAGTCCATAAGGTATTGTTTCCGTTTAAGGTCTCTAAATGCCGTAAGGTTCCATATGAGGTTCTTAAACGACCTAATTTAAATTTAATTAAAAACTACAAATGCATCTCTTATTGTTTTATTATGTTGTAAAACGATCTCTATATTAATTAGAAATTACATATTGGCCCCTGAGAATCCTAACGGCGTTTGGTGACCTCAATTTGAAATCATACCTCAGGAATTATATGATAGTAATTGAAAAAATAAAAACTGTGTTGTAATTAAATCAAACCTAAGTATACTCAAATATAATTCACTCTAATAATAATAATGGTAGCCTCTCGTCAATATTAACATTTACAAAACTTTATCATTCTTATTACAAAACAAATGGTACTATATATGATTATATATATATATTTCGACGTTCGGAATTATTTTTTTTATTATTTTTAGGCATTTCCTTTATAATGAATATTATACGTTTAGAATCTTTTTTGGTTGGAAAACTTTTATTTATGGATATTATTCTGCGATATCTTGTGGCCACGTGGAAATTCTCAAATCCTCTCTACGCCACTTTATGGTGCCACGTCAACTTCGCTATGTTTCATTCATGTTGTTTTTCTCACATAAAGAAATTTTATTTTTTTTTCCCTTCAAAATTTAAGATATATAGAAATTAACATAATGTGTTATAATCTACCCTTAAACACTTTATCCAACATGCTTTAAGGTATGTTGCATCAAAGTTGGAAAAATTGAACGAGATATAAATTAGGTGGAGCAAGAATTAGAAAATATATTTTTTAATTTTTACTTAAAGTATAAGCTTATAAAGCCTTATATATTGGGACTCTTGATTTGAATCTCCTCTTAGTTTTGTAATATTTTTTCTGTTTTACTTATACATATATGTCAGTATGTCACATATATTAATAGATAGTTGAGATTAGGAGAAAGAGACAATTGTAATATAAATAAAGCCAAAAGATTTTTTCTTGTAATTTTGACAGACTACTAATACATTTGGTGCATTAGTGAGTGAAATATGAAATGAAGCACATTGCTAAAGTAGAAAATCAAAAGTTCGAAAAATCCCCTATCCATGTGTCTTATAATCAGAGTCGTATAGTGGCGAAAATATGTATAAGCCTATCATATATGGTGCATGGATCGAGCTTATGCAAAGAATGAGAAAAAATTTAGTTCAAATTTAGTTCAGTCGTTCGATCAAACTTAATTAATTATAATATTAAATATAATCAAAGTCGTATAGCGGCGAAAATATCTATAAGCCTATCATATATGGTGCATGGATCGAGCTTATGCAAAGAATGAGAAAATTTTTAGTTCAAATTTGGTTCAGTCGTTCGATCGAACTTAATTAATTATAATATTATGTTGAAGATAGTCTATTTATGGGATAGTTGACTCTTCCCGGTTTGGTAGTGATTAGCCCTAATTTGTTGTGATCTTGCTCCCTGTATACTTTGATATATTCTCCTTTTCCCTGTAATCTCTGTAACACAGGAAATATAAAAAACACAATACAATAAAAAGAGTTATTTTTCTCTCCAAATATCATGTTCTAGCATGGTATCAGAGTCATATGGTTAGAATCCTTGGGACTTAGAGTTAAAAATCAGCATCGTCCTTTTTCTTATCCCAATCCTTGAATCTGCCTAAACGTACAATCAAACCAAAATCATGTCAACCGAGAACAATAACAACCAGCAAGAACTTGCAATTCAAATTGCACAACCGAACATGCTCAACTCGGATAATTTGTCAATCGGCATCAAATTAAACAGTGACAATTACCCGGTTTGGGCTAGATTAATGAAAATGGTGATTGGCGAAAGAGGGGGCCGATCGCACATAACCGGAAACCCACCGGCTCCGGAGGAATCCGACCCCAAATTTGACTCATCGGAACAACGAGATCAACAAATATACACTTGGATTATATAGAATATGGAGAGTAGCCTCATCACCAATGTTCTCCAATATCCTACTGCCAAGGCTATGTGGGATGGACTCTCCACCACCTACGGCAGCGACGGTGACCATTGCAACTCTTCGATTTGCATCGGAGAGCAAACACCCAACGACAAGGCCAAGAAATCCTTGAAGAATTCTGGAACAAATTGCAAAGCATCTGGATGGCAATTGATAGAAAGCAGCCAAACCCAATGAAATGCCCCGATGACATTAAGGCATTTAATCTATCAGTCAAGAACAAAGATTGTATCAATTCCTCACTGGAATTGACGAAAAATATGAATCAATCCGGAGGACATTCTAAAACAGGAACCCAAGCCTTCTGTGGAAATAGCCTATGCCATTGTATGCCGCGAAGCCTCTCGTCTCCAAATCCTCAAATCCAACGCCGGTGGAGATGGGAATTCCGGTATTGGAGCTGGACTGATAGTGAAAAGGGAAAAGATCAGTCGGAATGGTGCACGCTCAGACGGCGCCGGACGTTGAGAGAGCGCCGGTCGCCGGACATCATGGCGTGACGATAAGAATGAAGTGACTTGCGACGTGTGTGGAAAACCCAGACACACAGCGGAGCAATGTTTTGAAGTTGTCGGCTATCCCGATTGGTGGGAAGGCCACCGAAAGAACTCCACCGGAGCTGTGACGAGAGGAGGAAACCGGAAGACAAACGTTGCAGTGGCAGACGGGGGCGGAGAAACCACCGCTGTAGGCATCATCCGGGGAGATACCGGTGCAGCAGGCGGCTGCACGACACCATCCACCGGCCGTGTCAATCTCGCCGTTAGTTTCAGTGGCGATGAAGGAGAAGAAGCAAAGGGGCAGAAGACAGATTGTGGCGTCGCAGGTAACGGGTTTGGGAGTTATGCCCCAAACCCTAGATCCCCTTTACATAAATTCCCAAATTATGATAGCAGGCCCCAATTTTTTGATAATCTGCAAAAGGGACCCAATATTTTCAATGGTTATGTGCTTCACACCCAAAGTATTTCAAATAAGGTTTCAGAGTGGATTCTCGATTGTGGGGCTACAGATTCTATGACTTTTGATGTTTCTGATCTTATTAACTCTGGTAAACCTAAGAGGTCGTATATTGAAACGAGAAATGGGGGTCAAGCTATTGTTGAAAGAGAAGGCTCTATCTCGGTCACATCAAAACTGAAATTGAATAATTGTCTCTAAATGCCTTTGTTGTCTTGCAAATTACTATCTTTGAGCCATATTACGAAAGAGCTAAACTGCGTGGTACTCATATATCCTCGATTTTGTTTAGTACAGGACATTCATATGAAGGAGATCATTGGGCATGGAACTGAGCGAGCATGACTCTACTATGTTGATGAAGTTGAAAATCAACCTAAAGCTCTTCTGGCATCAACTAAGGCAAACTTGCAACTTTGGCTTTGGCATCATCTTCTTGGACATCCCTCAGCTGGGTATTTGAAGTTGTTATTTCCCACATGATTTCAGCATAGTCAAATTGTGGATTTTTCTTGTCAGTTTTGTTTAACTTCAAAAAGTCATAGGACTTCCTTTAAATCTAGTAATACACTGGTAGAAATTGTTTTCTCTTTGGTGCACTCTGATGTTTGGGGACCTACCCCAGTTGCAAATTATAATCAGTTTCGTTACTTCGTTTTGTTTGTTGATGATTTCTCTCGCATGAGTTGGGTGTATTTTCTGCGTCATAAGTCCGAGGTCTATCAAACCTTTGTTGCATTCTATAAGATGGTACAAACCCAGTACAATAAACAAATAAAAATACTGAGGTCTGATAATGGTAGGGAGTTTGTAATCAGGAAATGAGCCTATTTTTCAAAGAAAACGGCGTTATTCACCAAACCTCCTATCCGAACACCCCTCAGCAAAATGGTGTCTCAGAACAAAAAAACCGTACCATTCTGTAAATCACTCGGGCCTTGTTACACGAATCCCATGTCCCAAATCACTTATGGCCCGATGCAATAGCTATTGCAACCTACTTAACCAACAGATTGCCCACAAGAACCCTAAACCAAAAAACACCTTTATCCATATTCCAAACTCAAGTCACAATACCCTCTCATCTTACCATGCCACCTCGGATATTTGGATGTACTGTGTTTGTCCATGTTCCTAAGCATGAAAGAATAAAGTTGGACCCTTGTGCTATAAAGTGTGTTTTTATTGGATATGCACTTCATCAGAAGGTGTATCGGTGCTATAACTCTATCAATAAACGGGTTCATATTACTATGGATTGTGAGTTTGTGGAAACAGAATACTACTATGCCACCCAGTCCAATGATCAGGGGGAGATACAGGGTGAGTCATTGCACTGGTTGAGTTACCCGGATGATATAAGTGTGGCACCCGAGTCCGAATCTCACAAAGAAGACCTCAGTACCACATCTGCTCAGCCAAACGATTCTCCTCATGATGTCCAAACCGAGGTAACAGAATCCCTAAACTCTTATTCTTTTGATATTCATAATTCTGTCACAAATGCTGCTGACAATGGTGTTTCTGAGGTAGTTGATACAGTTAGCCACAGGTATTCTTTACCATAGCACAGTAACAGAGGAGTTCTTCCACATAGGTACTCTCCGGAGCAAGTCTCTAAATCGTCCAAGTACCCCGTAAGTAACTTGGTCAGGGGGAGTCTGTCTATAGGTGCCAAAGCCTTCTTTGGAAATCTCTGTGCAGAAACTATCCACAAAATAGTAGAGGAAGCAAGGCAAAACAAAGAATGGAATCAGGCGATGAATACAGAGATGGAGGCTCTGATGAAAAATGAAATATGGGAGAAGTGCCAATTGTCTGCAGAAAAACGACCAGTTGGGTGCAGATGGGTCTTTACAGTGAAACATAAGGCTGATGGATCAGTCGAGCGGTACAAAGCTCGACTAGTGGCAAAAGATTACACTCAAACGTTTGGGATTGACTACTCAGAGACTTTCTTCCTGGTGGCAAAGCTTGATACGGTTAGGGTTTTACTTTCAGTGGCTGCAAACTTGGAGTGGCCTCTACACCAGTTTGATGTGAAGAACGCTTTCTTACACGGGGACCTGACAGAAGAAGTCTACATGGAACCCCCTCCGGGGTTCACAGGAAACTTCAAGAGGAATGAAGTCTACGAACTCCAAAAGGCCCTATACGGACTGAAACAATCACCTCGGGCCTGGTTTGGCAGGTTTACTTTGGCGATGCAGTGACATGGATATAGTTAGAGTAACTCAGACCATACTCTTTTTCTAAAGCGAAGAGGGGATTTGATCACATGCCTAATCATTTATGTGGACGACATGATCATAACAGGGAGTGATACTGAAGAGATTGTCAAGCTCAGGGAAAGCCTCTTTAAGGAGTTCCAAATGAAAGATCTTGGGGGGTTGAAGTATTTCTTTGGGATTGAAGTTCTGCGATCGAAAAGGGGGATTTTTATTTCCCCAAGAAAGTGCGTCCTAGATTTGCTCGCTGAAACTAGTATGGTGGATTGTAAACCAGTCGAAACTCCTATACAGGTAAATCACAAGTTGAGACTAAACGAAAGTGGGGAACCAACCGAAAAAGAACGATAGCAACGGTTAGTTGGAAAGTTGATCTATTTGTCCCATACGAGACCGGACATCGCGTACGCTGTGGGAATTGTGAGTCAGATTATGCATCAACCGCAGAAAGAACATATGGATGCAGTCACACGGATCATTCGGTACCTCAAGGGCACAACAGGGACAAGAATCATGTTTGGGAGGCATGGTCACCTGAACATTGAGGCATACACTGATGCAGACTGGGCTGGAAACCAAATGATAGGAGATCTACTTCTGGTTCTTCACTTTGGTTGGAGGAAATGTGGTGACATGGCGAAGCCAGAAACAGAAAGTTGTGGCCTTGTCTAGTGTAGAGGCCGAATTCAGGGGTATAGCAAAAGGAGTGACTGAGGTGATTTGGTTAAGAAAACTTATGACTGAGATCGGGATAACTCCTAGTGAACCAACACCACTTCGGTGCGACAATAGAGCAGCCATCAGCATCTCAGAGAACCCGGTCCAACATGACCGAACAAAGCATGTGGAGGTAGACCTACATTTTATCAAAGAAAAGCTTGAAAGTGGTATCATCACGATTCCGTTTGTCAGATCAGAAGATCAGCTAGCTGATTTCTTGACCAAAGCAGTCACGGGCCAGATGTTTCAAATTGTATTGAGCAAGTTAAGGATTGGAGACTCCATCACTTAACTTGAGGGGGAGTGTTGAAAATAGTCTATTTATGGGATAGTTGACTCTTAACGTTTTAGTAGTGATTAGCCCTGATTTGTCATGATCTTGTTCCCTGTGTACTTTGATATATTCTCTTGTTTTCCTGTAATCTCTATAACAAATAAATATACAACACAATACAATGAAAAGAATTATTTTTCTCTCCAAATATCATGTTCTAACACCAAACACATATTCATAGGAAAACAGAAACATATCCAACCTTTCTCCATTGATGATAGGGGGATATCACAATCCTAGCCATCCGTTCGTTGTCAAGAATTGGGGGAAGATTGTAAGGGTCTCCCAACCGTCTCGATGTCCATAGTCCCCAACACTCATTTAGGTGTTCCGGAACCTTTCGTTGAAAGTGGATTGAATAATTAGCTATTCGTCGACCCATGCCTTCCCAGAATCACTTCTTACATAATCCTGGGCCCACAAATCATAATATATCAAAGCTTAGCATATCATATCACAACTCGCAACAAACCCACACATGCAACTTACTCACGCATAAAACATTCTCATATACTTACCATTTTCCAAAACAACCACACACGGGATAACGGGCTCACTGTGATCATTTTCAAAACTACACACGCTAGCTCTCGTATACATATAATATAAAAGTCTTTTCAAATCTGAACAAATATAAATTCACAATGTCACATACCTAATAGGTATATTTGTATAGCCACATGCAAGGGGAAGAGAAAACAAATCATGCAAGGCTAAGGTCATAAGGCATTTAAACTAACTTGTATGGATATTGTTTGCAGCAAAGAAAAGGCTTATAACCTCACCTGCAACCTTACCAAACTTTACCCAGACGATCAAAAGCCAGCTATCCCAAAAAGGAACTTAAACCAACCTATGGATTACCTGTACAAAAGACACACCTAGAAAAAAATGAGACTTGACTCCATTAACCACAAAGAACGACGCACGACATATGTTCATGCTGTAGAAGTGTGCTTCAATTCATACAAGATCAAAGGTACCATGTAGGTTCACATAATTACACTTACAACTCAACATAGACTAAAGAATTCAGGTAATCGACAATATCATATTTTAATTCTAGAATAATAGGTTCAAGTATAACATGCTAGGTTAATAAAGATCACAAATTGGCACATATATAATTAAACAAAGTTTAGATAAGTTTCATGTAATTACACATAAACCCCTTATTAGTCTCCAAAGTATCTAAAGAGACCGATATAATTCAGATTAACGAGTCTTATACAAGCTAATTCAATTATTTACACATTGTGTTACATGCCAAGTACAATTACAAGTCTACAAAAGTTGGAAATATATAAATGTAAGGCACGAGAATGGACTAGGAAAACTCCACAACAAATTTCATTAAGTATTCACATTGGCATAATAATGCAGAAACATTTTAAACTGACACATTGTAGAAAAACGACCATAACTCTTTGCACAGAATGAATTTTAACAAACCGTAAAATTCCTAATAAACTAGACCCGTGTATCTTTCAAACGGTATAAATATCAATTTTTAGAAATCAATTGGGAAATTTTAGTTGTAAATCAGCGTACGAGGCTCTTACCAACCCAATAGAGAACACTGATAACTCATGAAAAATGATATAGAAGAGCGCGTTGCCAAGTAAGCTGAAGTGTTTTCTTTGGCTTCTCAATCATTGAAGTCTCACGTGTAATGCGTTATGCCGTGATCGACACCTGACTGAGGATGGCAGTTGTTGGCGTTGTCACGCACCAAGGGAAGATGCTATATGCAATGCCCCGATTTTCAGCAATCCAGGTATGACGTCACGAGAGAGTTTAATTCCGTATTTTGTGAATTTTGTGGCCTCGCATGCTTTAAGTGTCAACATGTAATTTATTTAAATTATATGTGCAGTAGAATTTAATTAAATTAGTTGGGCTCAAACGTCCAATATTTGAAAGTTTAGGGACCTAATTACAATGAGGGTGTTTGGAGCCTTTCGGCCATCTTGAGCTCAAGAATTCAAATTTGAATTATGACCCCCTCCATTGGATTCGATTCGACAATTCGGATCCGATGAAATTAACTTTATTTTTATGAGCCCATTTGATAGCCCTACAGTTTTAAAATTCAATCCGAACGGACCGAATTCTTTTGACCCGACCCATTTCCAACCCTTAAAGGACCGGACCTTCACTTTCTTTCCCCATTTTGATTGATCCCCAAGAGAAAAGAGGAGAGAAGAGGAAGAGGAAGAGAAAGAAGAAAACCCCACCCGACACCTTCGAGCTCAAGTTCCAACCACGTCGCTCGTCTGATCAACGATCCGAGGTAAGATTTGGATTCCTCTCTTCGAATGCTTCGATTTTCCCCAATTGAATGTTGTTTTTGTTGCCTGATTCCATGCTTTCTTGAATTGATGAATAGTATAGAAATATGAAAATTTTCCCCCAACATGTCTATATGTAATTTATTCGAGCTATAATCATAGTATGTTGCTCCCGTGAACGTGCTTGTTGATTATTTGTTGAAATTTTGGTCGTTGGTTGATTGAAGCATGAAACTCCATTGTTGGAGCTTGACGTACGAAAATGGTGGAATGTTACATGTTTGAATTTTTGCTTATTTGTTGAGTTATGTGATAATACGTGTGTATTGTGCGATGTATTGGAGAAGATGACCCCGCACAGCCGTGTGGAACCTCAGTTCATTTCCCGCACGGCTGGGAGCAACCACTCGAGGTTGGAAATTCTGCTTCCGTGCGGCCGTGCAATTTCTCAGGCCAATCTTTGTGCGGCCGTGTATCCTTCGTTTGTGATTCATTTTGCCTGAAATTTTAACTATAGAAACTTCTTTGAGTCTATAATATTCTCCAATTGGAATCACCTCAAAATTCATTGTGGTTTGTGAGATATAACCATTTCTTTTTTGTGTCGCTACCGCCATTTACACCTCATTTCGAACCATGTTTTAAACCACATATCATTGGAAAGATATATGTGTCTAGTTTCATTTTCAAGAAACAAAACCCCATTTCTCAAATTCAAGTTATACCCATTTTTCTACAACTTGTGCGTTTCTGAAAATTTCCAACTTTTGCCCATTTTTGCTCAAAACCATTTCTAATGATTTTCTTTCTCTTTTCTTGCACCTTTTCACCTCCAAATGTGTTTCTAACTTGTTGAATCATGTTTATGTGTATTTATTTATTCTTGTATGCATTTTATGTTGCTTAAGTAATGTGAATTATTTGCACGAAGCACGTTTGTACTTTATTATGTATCTACATGTGGTGATATGCATTAATTGTGCACATGAACTTATTCTTAACATGTTATATGATATTAAATGAGTATATGAGTGTGGTATGAATTCTCTTGCATGAATTTGATTTGGTTATGTGCTTATGCATACGCCTTGCGTCTATGTGGTTCATTTTTTAGTCTAAGTCTTGTACTTTGTTCTCAATTTGTTCAGGTGCGCCCGGGATGGTGCTTTAACGACCGAGTTGATTCCAGGGTGGATTATTCATCTGTTTTGGTTTTGTCGGTACAAGGTGAGGTTAGGATATAGTTATACCCTAATGAAACGTGTCGGTATGTATGAATACGAATATAAGCCTTTAGTATATGTTAATACGTGTGAGATACGAATATGTGTGATGTTGTGTTTTGTTGTGAATAAGATACGTACGTGTATATATGTATGATACATATGTGTGTATGAACTGTATGTATGCGAGGGAATGTGTGTGCATTGTTATGATACGAATATGTGTGATATGATTATGAAATTTTATATATGTGTGGTTGAGTGCGTTTGTGTGTACGTGGGGGTGAGTGTGTGCGTGGTGGTGGTGTGTGTATGTATGTGGGGGTGAGTGTGTGCTTGGTGGTGGTGGGGTGTGTGTGTGTCGGGCCCGGAGGGTATGAGAAACATTGAGCACTCCCCTCATCCGTATGAAGGTATATTCTGATTATGAATCTATAAACTTATGAATATGAACGTGTGGGTGTGTTGTGTGGGTTATGTTTGATCTTGTTGTGTTAGTTGGTTAGGAAATCGTTCGTGAAACGGGAGTGGATTCCTAATTAACTAAAATTTAGTTATTTTGGCCTTCGGCCCTAACACTCTTTCTCTCTCTATATATATAGTATCACTTGGAAAATATTTAGAGTGCAAAAACCACGCCCCGGTTCATGAATTCTAATTTATGTTATGTGTTGTGCTATTCTAAATATATATATAGTGTGTGTGTGTTTGCCCATCACTCAGTCAGTGTGACTGACCCCTACCTCTTCATGTTTTTAGTTTGTAGGTTTTGCTTTGGAGTTTGAGCTAGGTGGAGTGAGTCAGTCTTTGGAGTCTTTCATCGAGTCCAGTCACTGTATAAGTTTAGTCCTTCGTTAAGTCTGCATTTTACATTTAGTATTCATTTCTATTGGATTTGATTGTGTACAGTTTAAATTGGCATTGTAGGCCCTTGTTATTGTATACATTTTGTGTTAGGAATAGTGCCCTGAAAGCAGTTTGTGCTTTACTTATTCCTTGTAAAATCACAAACAATCTTTGAATAATAAACAAAATGATTTTGTTCATCGGCAACACTTCTTTATGTGTTTATTTGTCTATTAGGGTAAACTTTACATTTGCATGTTTTGAACTCCCCTAATCCGAGATGTTGCCAAGAACTTTGCCTTTATGAAAAAGGCACATGAAACAAGTTCTTGACTCTATAAGCGAGGATTAGTAAATATCTCCAAGTCAAGAGTCCGACAGATAGTGGAGTGTCGATGTAGACTCCGTTGAGACTTGTTTATGTGATTATGTCCTTTTGAAGGATCACTCAATTTCATGGAGTGATAAGTGCATAAGTTGATGCGTTCATAATACATAAAGGTGATTGTTACAAGAACTTCATCACTGA
>JBBMKE010274263.1:0-13973 GCA_037834125.1 Lippia alba | reverse complement strand
TACAATTTGTGTTAAAATCTTCAATTCCCCTATGTAAATGGAATTTTGTGAAGATTGAATAAAAGAAATATTATTCTTAAAAAAGATTCGTTGTGAAATTTATTTGAATTTCGAGCGCTACTTCCTATTTGCGGGAGGTTGGTGAATGGTGCTTGACTGCCGCGTATTAAATGCAGGTGGGTGCGTGGACGTAGAGTTTGAGGAGAAGGCGGGCATGCCTAGGGTCGTGTGCAACATTTCAAAAAAGTAGTACTCGTACTAAATAGTCGTTAACTTGACATGATAATATCAATTAAAAATTATTTTTTAACTAGTAACCATATATTCGATGCATATGTATAAAAAGAAAGTTATTAAAATATATTAAGATTTAACTTTTTATATTAATAATTATTGAATGGGTCTGATCACTAATGTTTAATATAATAATATAGATAAAATAAATTAAAAATATGAAATAAAATACAAGTATTCCATGTGCGATTCGCCTAATATAAACGAACGGGAAAATTGCAATTTTAGTCCCGTTAGATTCAAACTGTTGCAATAAAGGTCCCATTGATTTGAAATATCAAAAACACATCCCATTGGATTCTAAAAGATTGCAATAAAGGTCCCATTGGTTTAAAATTGCAAAATACATCTCATTTGATTCTAAAACATTGTAAGATTAGTCCCATATTTGATCAACTAACAAAACAATTAGATATTTCGTTATTGTAAAAGATTTTTTTTTTGAGAAATCATCATTTTTTTAAATATTTTATTTTCACCAATATTTATTCTAATTTTCAATATTTTATTTTCCTTCATATTTCTCCTAATTTCCACCTCATTTATGTCATTTTATTTTAAAAAACAATTATTTCATTTTCTATATCTTTTGATTTTCCACCAAAAATTTCTATTTTTTTATTATGAGTATTTTTTTTAATTTCTACGATGTATTATGGATTACAATGAAATAAATAACTCCTATTGTAAGTAATTCAAAAGGGGTATTTTATTTCTCACATCAAAAGCGTCAAACATATATATATGTGCCAAATAATATTTTCATTTATAAGGGGAAAATAGTAATTTTTTTAAAAAAAGAAATTTTTAATAAAATGATAGAAAAATACTCTTAATAAAAATATAGTAAAATTTGGTAGAAATCAAGAGATATAGGGGTGAAAATAATTAATTTTTTGAAAAAGAACTATTTAATAAGACCATAAAAATGGGGTGAAAACTAGGAGAAATATGAACGAAAATAAAATATTGAAACTAGGAGAAAATATGGATGAAAATAAAATATTTTATAAAAGAAAAGTGATTTTTTAATAAAAAAAGTAGAAAAGGGTAAATAATAATGAAATAGGTAATTATTTTGTTAATTGACTAACAATGGGACTAATCTTACAATGTTTTAGAATCAAATGAGATGTATTTTATAATTTTAAATCAATGAGATCTTTATTGCAACCTTTTAGAATTTAATGTGATATATTTTGAATATTTCAAATCAATAAGAACTTTATTGCAATAGTTTGAATAATAGGCTAAAATTGCAATTTTTCCTAAACGCACACACACGCCCAAATTCTAGCTTCAGCTTTTCACTTGCAGCTTCTGTTTTTTGGTTCTGAAAATGGCGAGGACGAGGAACAACCGTAGGAGATCATCTGCTTCCAAGACACTCGATTCTGCCAAATCCGGTATGTGCTTTCTCTCTAACTCGAGTTTGTAAATTTTGCTCTTTATCACTGTGTAATTTGTGTGAGGGTTTTCTCCGTTGGTTTATAATTGTCACCTTCAATAAGTAGGTGGTTCCGATTACGAATCTGCAGACATGGTTGCTGAGTTTATCGAGCTCAGACTGCGGCTAATCCGTAATCTCGTTATGTGTTTTTGGTTAATTAGATTAATCTGGTGTTTTGACGAATATATGTAGTGGAATTTGTTTGTCTATTGGAGGTGGAAAGGAGGTGACTTTTGTGAGTTATGAAAGTTTGATTTAGGGCTTACTGTTGTTGGCTTTCGGGTTTTTGTTGTTTAGGCATTTTGTTTTCTACTTACGTTTCGTGTCGGATTACTTTCAGACTTAAACCGAGGGCAGAGTAGTAGTGCTGGCACAGAATCTCGAGAAGACGATTACCAGGAACATGCTGAGGAGGATGAAGCTGAACAAAACCCTCCACTACAAAATCAGGAAAACAGCAACGAAGCTATGAGTGAACTGATGGATGCGTTCCAGCCATTAGTGCAAGTTATTCAGCAAGAACTACAAGATTGTCGAGTAGAAGAAGAAGAAAGGGTGAAAGATAGGAAGCTGTATGATTTTCTGAATCATAGTCCACCTAAATTCAATGGAGAACCTGATGCTCGAAAGGCCGAAGCATGGATTACGGAAGTTAATCGGATTTTTCAGTTTATGAATTGTGTCAAAGAGGAACAATTGGAGTATGCCATTTTTCTCCTGGAAGGAGCAGCTAACATTTGGTGGAGACTTGTTGAGAAAAGGTGGAATGCAAACCATGCGCTAATGACCTGGACGAACTTTATAGAAGAGTTTAATGATAAGTTTGTGCCTCAAGTTGTGAGAGATTCTTGGGAAAAAGAGTTCATAAATTTAATTCAGGGATCCAGAAGCGTATTTGAATATGACGATGAGTTTAATCGTCTTGTGTGGTACGCACCTCACATAATGAATGATGAAAGGCGAAAGACTAGGCATTTCAACCAAGGTTTGCAGCCCGAAATTCGTTTGGCCCTTGTAACCGCTGACATTAAGAACTACAGTGAATCTGTCAATATATCGAGGACGGTTGAGGCAACGATAAAAGACATCGAGCAGATCAGTAGTAAACCTAATGAGGTTGAAAACACAGAAATTGGTGGATGCGATTATTGTGGACATATAAGCCATACTGAAACTAATTGCTGGAGGAAACTAGGGAGATGCATAGCTTGTGGAAGTGACCAACATATGATAAATGGTTGTCCCAAAGCTCAAAGCCGGAGTGAAACTCGAAAAAGAAAAGCTCAGGCCCCACTTGCTCGAAAACCAAAAATTGAAGCGAGAGCATATGCTTTCGAAGGATAAGATGTGCCCGATCCAACTACTATAGTAGAAGGTATGATTCGCATCATAAATACTTATGCAAGAGCTTTATATGATTTTGGTGCCAACATTCTTATATATCTGCTCACCTCAGAACCCAGTTGAAGGGCACGCTAGAACATTTAGCTACACCACTTATCGAGTCTTTAGGGATCATTCTGTGAGAATAAATGATAAAATATACATCAACTACTTGATAGAACTCCCTATTTAAGGTTTTGATGTCATTTTAGGAATGATCCGGTTATATAAGCATTAACATCAGGCCCAACAAAAATTATCAAACTTAGGATATTATATTGGGAAGTGATAACTTACATT
The DNA here is from genome assembly GCA_037834125.1 of Lippia alba. NCBI lineage: Eukaryota > Viridiplantae > Streptophyta > Magnoliopsida > Lamiales > Verbenaceae > Lippia > Lippia alba. The sequence continues at coordinate 10,546 of JBBMKE010274263.1, read as the reverse complement.
TAATCGGTATATTGACTCTGGCACGGGGTACACTTACCGATTGACTGTAGCCGTGGGCCTTATAGATCCAGCAAGTGCACGAGGATTTTTTATCTGTTTGAATCGTTTTGTGCAATGATAAGTTTGCACATTTAATTGAAGAATGATATGATGTTTCCTTTCTCTGTACTGATATCTTTTATTGTATTTGCTCGATTTTTAGTCTCTCTTGTTTGATATGTTTACATGTAATTGGTATCACACTGTCATTGGGACTTACAATCCTATTCTTTCTGTTCTTGCCTCAGTTTAGAGATCTTTCGGATGAACTCTATGCGAAAACAGGGACTTTTCCTGCTTTAAGCTAGTGTCGTTTTGCTCAACTTTTAGTGTCGTTTTGTTGACAGTCGTTGCCCTTTTGTAGCCTCCTGTAATATGTGAACATGTTCTATTTTAGATGTACTATTTTGTATATTACGCATATTTTGAGATGTATTGTAATTTTCTTATATATTGTATAGTTTGTATCGTTAATTACCACGTCATAATTAGTTTATTCAATACGGTCATTGGTGGACTTCAATTGTCACCGATTGAACTGGTCTGACCGGTAGGTTCGGTCATGAACATAGTCGACCAAATTACAGCTTCAGCTTTTCACTTACAGCTTCTGCTTCTAGGTTCTGAAAATGGCGAGGACGAGGAACAACTGTAGGAGATCATCTGCTTCCATGACACACAATTCTTCCCCAACCATTGCTCCCAAATCAGGTATTCCCTTTCTCTCCCTAATTTGAGTTTGTAAATTTTGCTCTTTCATCACTTAGTAAGCAATTTGTGTGCGAGTTTTTCTTGGTTGATTTCATCGTTAACTTTAATAAGTTCGTGTTTTCGAGTATGAATCTGCTTCCAAGAATCTCGTTGTGTATTTTTGGTTAACTGTATTAATCGGGTGTTTGACGAGTGTATAGAAGTTTAGTTTGGGTTGGTGGAATTTGTTTGTCTATTGGAGGTGGAAAGCAGGTTAAGTTATGGAAGTTTGATTTTAGCTTTGTGTTCTTTAGGCGTTTTGTTTTGTACTCATGTTGACAATTTCAGGCTTAAACTGAGGGCAGGGGAGCGGTGTTGGAACACAACCTCAAGAAGACAATTACCAAGAACAATGTGATGTGGATGATGCTGTACAAAACCCTCCACTACAAAACTAGGAAAACAGGGACGACGTAGTTCGGCAATTTGCATAAATTTGTCAGCAAAAACTACAGGAACGGCTGCTGGAAGAAGAAAGGGTTAGGAAACACGATCGTTTTATGCTTTTTCTGCGTTGTGATCCTCCTAAGTTCGATGGGGAATGTGATGCTGAGAAGTCCGAAGCATGGATTGCGGAAGTTGAGAAGATTTTTAGGGTTATGCGTTGTGACGAGGAGGAACAATTGAAGTATGCGGTTTTTCAACTGCAAGGATTAGCTTACGATTGGTGGAGACCTGTAAAGCAAAGGTGGGATGCAAACAATACACCAGTGACATGGACGAACTTTGTTTAAGAATTTAGAGATAGGTTTGTGCCTCAATTTGTGAGACGTTCTTGGGCGATGGAGTTCATATATTTAACTCAGGGTCCAGCAGCGTATTTGAATATGATGCCCACTTCACTCGTCTTCTGCCATACGTGCCTGACATAATGAATGATGAAAGTCTATTGACTAGATGTTTCATCCGAAGTTTGCGGCTCGAAATTCAATCGGCCCCCACCCTTGAAGAAGGTGATGTTAAGGACTATAGGCAAGCTGTACTTATAGCGACGGAGGTTGAAGCAGTGAAAAAAGAGATTGAAACTCTAAAAAGAAAAGCTCAAACCCCACTAGCTGGGAAACCAAAAATCGAGGAGAGGGCATATACTTTCAAAGGATAAGAGGTCTCCGATCCCACAACTATAGTGGAAGGTATAATTCGCATCATAAATACGTCTACAAGAGCTTTATATGATTCAGGGGCTAAACATCCTTTTATAATGCTCACCTCATAAACCAGAAAGGCACACTAAGACATTTACCTTCTAGCTTTGAGGTTAGTATGTGTATGGGCTCTAGCAACACCACTTATTGAGTCTTTACGGCATTGTCCTGTGAGAATAAATGAGAAGATGTACGTCGCCAACTTGATAGAACTCCAAAATCAAGGTTTACATGTAATTTTAGGAAGTGGTTATGTCAACATCAACATGAGGCCCTACAAATAATTTGAACCAAGGAAATCATATTGCGAAGTTATGTTTTACATTTTATCATTGTATTGATTAGAGCACAGGATACACCTATTGACTCACATTTTATCCGCGTATTGACTCGAGCACAGGGTACACCATATACTACTGATTTACTAGAGTCGAGGTGCCTTAAGACAAGGCAAGCTCTTACACAAGAATTTTTGTCTCTTTAATCATTTTGTGCCGTAATAAGGTTGGAGCGGAAGTATTTAGTTCGCTCGTGGACATTTGGATTGTTTCATTCCACATGTTGTGTATGAAGAATAATATCATGTTTCTTTTGTATGTTCTTGAGATCTTTCATTGTATTTGTTTAATTTTTAGTCTTTTGTTTAACACTGGTAATTGGTATGACCGAGTCATTCTGACTTACAATCCTATTCTTTTTGTTATTGTCCCAGATTAAGATCCTTGGGATGAACTCCATGCGTAGACGGGGACTTTTGTCGTTTAAGCTGTGTCGTTTTGGTCGAGACGATCGACACCTTTTTGTCGTCGCCAGAACTATGTCGACATGTTTTATTGTAGATGTACTATTTTGTGATGTATTGTAATGCTTATAGTACATGTGTTTTGTGATGTATTGTAAATATTATATACTGTATCGGTAATTTCCACATCATAATTAGTTTATTCAGTACATGCATAGTGGGTTTTAATTGTCACCGGTTGAACTGGTCTGACCACCCTATCTAGTTTCCAAAACTATAAATAATTAGACTTGTTGGTTATCACTCCAAGCTTTTGATTGAGATCATCCGGTTGAATCTTCCAGACCTTCTTGTCTTCCTCCAATCTTTGGCCTAACTTCACCAACATATCGACAAGGTTATTTTCGGAACGTTTGAATACTAAAACATCCATTCCGCATCCATCTCATTATTTTAGAATATCAAATTGTAATTCCATTTGTCAACATAGGTTGGTTAAGTAAAAAGGGTTCAAAGTTTGAAATCTTTGTGAAGTTCCATAGATATTTGAGATTTTTAGTTTATTGAAATCTTTGTGAAGTTTGATTGATATTTTAATTGTTCAAGATAAGAACAGGTATTTGTATGATTTTATCTTGATATTAAAAGAATTCATCACCAAATCTTGCAAGATCAAAATTGCATTGCGTAGTTAATTTTATGCTAGGATTGATTGGTGAGAATAAGTGTTCTCGGATTCAGAAAAAGTTATCAGCTACATTTATGTATATCGTACATTTATTATTATTCTCTATACATTTAAATTCACAATATTAAGCCAACATGGGTTGGTCTAAGCGGTAATAGATTTATTTCTAAGGGTGAGGTCTCGAGTTCGAATCCTCGCTTGAGTGTACATGTTTAAAAAAAAAACAAATTCACTATTAAATTTAAAAAAGATCGCACAGTGATCTTTTGTTCTCCTTGGAGGGAGAGACGAATAGAATAGAAATCGACGGTCAAAATGTGTTCAAAAGGATTTAATGTGATATTTTTCAAAAATTAAAGGAAAAATTACTAAAATTTAAAAAATAGTGAGAAAAATGCAAAAACTTCAAGAGACTGGTGAATAGCCCTAATTCAAAAGTACTTAAATTAAATCATGTTTTGTCTGTATCCTAAGATCTCCATTATCATAATATCGTAGTGCTGTTTAAAACATTAAATTAAAACCAATGATTGTCTTACAAATTCTGACAAGCCAGTTGGAAAAATAAAGCTAAATTGTAATGAAAATTGAAATCAAATTATTTTTTTGGTAACAAACAAAAACTAGCTAAAATACGTTGCTGACAATCTCTCTAGTCTCTCCGCATGTTCATTCCTTCCAGCCCGACCTGCCAGACACTATCCTCTTCAATTAAATTAAATTAATAAAAAGAAGTACAAATAATTGAGTAAATAATTGTAGAAGACATGATTAACTAGTTGAGATATATTATTTTAGTTCGATTAACGTAAGACTAGATCCTCCTTAATAAATTAATTAAGTAGGCGGAATTAACGTAAGAAAAAATCCTCGTACAGCTAACATGTGAGGTTTTCCATTATTTATAAGAGAGTGTTTGATAGGTGATAATAGTTTTTCGGGAAAATTGTAGAAATGGTATACCAACTACCCCAATGTAGCAGTTTTGGTACAATAACTTTTCCGGCAACAAAGCTAGGCCATAACTCCGAAAATCAAGCAAATTTGTGCATAAAGTCGCCGGAAGTCCGAAACCCGCCCGGAAACCCGACCCGTATGCTGATGTGTTTGTTTTTTAACTTACGTGGCAATACCACCATGGCCACCTCAAATACCACCCTCCAAATGTGATTCTTTAACTAATTAAAACAAGTTAATTTCCACCTCACTTAAATTTTGGTGGAAAATTCCCTTTCAAAATTGTCAAATCATCAAAGACATTTATGTTTTCAACCACCCATTCTCTTCACCTATGACTGAAATCCATTAAATATCGGTTCTTCAAGTTCTGAACCCTAGTTTTCTAACCCTCACTTTGTAATGAGATCTCACGCAGAAGAAGGAGAACCCAGCTATAACAGGCAGCCTTGGCATGGAGATATACACAAGGTGACATGCTATTGTGGAGAACAAACAACAATGAAGACAGCTTGAAAAGGCGAGCACCCTGGAAGGCGTTTCTTTTCATGTGGAGGCCAAGTGAATTGAGCCTTGGAATTTCATTGCAAAACTGATTTTACCTCATGTTTTTTCTAGCATTCAATAATATTTGTTTAATTTTATTTTAGTGCTGCAGATTCTTTAGGTAGTTTGATCCGTCGATGTGCGAGAGGGCGACGATAATCATTCTAGGTCTATTGAAGAAGATAAACAAGTTAGAAGAGGATGCCGAAAAATCTGGATTGAGGTTGAATGATGCTGAGAAGAAATTGAAGAGGGTCTCTAAAGTTGTAACCTTTGTAATGTTTTTATTACTTTTGTTGGTGTTGTTGTATGTTGTATTGTAATATTTCTTTGTATCGAACATTAACCATGTGGAAGGAATGGTTCTATATGTCATGTATCCATGTTTCCCATTTGGAACATGTTATGTAATACCACCAAATTTTGGTCAATTATCAAGTCTTTTTAGTCCGGTTAATGAGTGAATGCTTTATGTTAAAATAAAGTCTTTTGGCACAATAAGGTGTGTTAAAGAACTGTTTCACAAACTTTAAATGAAATAAAAGTCCAAAATTATTATAATTCACAATATGGTATGTTAACTTTTTGATGAACAATACCAAGCCACAAAACCGAAAACATTAATAATTCATTACTTCCATAAGTTCCAAACTTGTCCAACACTTACTACAAAGACAAAACCAACCTACTGTAAAGACAAAACATTGAGCCCAGCTGCAGAACATGGTTTCATAGCAAAGACAAAACAAACTGGTAAAAGTGCACAACAAAACAAACTCTCAAATGTGCACTCCAAAACTAACAAACTGCTTAATGTCCAAAAGCTATATCCAGCATAATATCACTTCAATTGTAAAAATTTCTTCCCCCCTCAACCACAATATTTTTGTTAACCATGGCACTGCTTGTGTTCTGTTGTGTTAGGACCATTTGTTCATCACTGAATGTAGGTGGAACTCTCAGTTTGACATCTGCATGCTGCTTTGGTTTTTTTGTCCCTTTTGCTGAAGCTGTTTAGCATCATTCTGCACATCTTGTATAGTCACTGCTGACCTCTTTCTTGTACTCCTCACTTCAGGGTTTGACATGGCTAATTGCTCAAACATGGAATGGCTTGGAATTGTTGGTGCATCTGAATTGATGTAGCTAGGCCCATTTGAAGTCAGTGGCTCACTAATGGCTTCCTGAGAAGGTTCAATAATAATAGGTGGCAGGATTTCCTGTACAATATGAAATGTGACTTTTAGATTAAAATTGAAATGACTCACATAAATGTGGATATAATAAGATTGTACTTGAACATTTTATACATGTACCTATGTTGGGATATCGGCTGCAACATCATTTGGTGCATCATTTTCCATCACATTGTTGTTATCATTGTGCACTTCCCCTGCAGTAGATGTCTCACCAGGTCCCTAAAAGATAAGTTGTGAAAGTTAGAATATAACAAGTCAGTACATTAAATCATTTATCAATTTGAATACTTACTGAAAAAGCTCTCCTGATCAACCTATCCCTTTTCATCTTTGCACTGTCTGGAAGCTGTGTACAGGATAATGCATTGTGTCCCTTTTGGCCACAGTGGCCACAGTGTATGGTATTCTGAAACCTTCTTAGCTTCCTAATTACTGGACCCCGTTTCTTTTTTTGCTTGCCATTCTTAGGCTCATCTAATCCCCTTCTCCTCAATCTTGCAGGTCTGCCAGCCTTTCTGCCAAAATTAGGGGGCAATGGTGGAATAAAAAGTGTATTCCCCCACACATTTGGTCCACTGATTGGCATAATTACTGCAGCATATGCCCCTCTAAATGAACTCACATGGTAGTATTGCTCCACAAATTCAGTTGCATCCAACTTGTCATTATTGATTGCACTTAAAGCATGCAAGCAGGGTATCCCAGTAAGCTGCCAGCTCATGCAGCTATAAGTTTTGGCACCAAGGTCAACTGCATAATGACAAACATCTAAGCATTGAATCTGGAAGTGAGTTTCGGATGCCTTAAGTGGTCTGCAAACACCTACATGCTTGCCATTTTGCTCAAGAATACTGATTATTGTAGGGCAAAGTACACCTAAAAAGGGTTATAAAAGATTACTGAATAATTATGTGCATGCTAAATAAAATAATAGCATAAACTAGTTAAAGTAAAGTATAATTACCATCCCATGTCTCAGCTGTTTCTCTATTTTTGTGCCACCTCTTCATAAGGTACTCTCTAATCCACTCAAGCATAGTTATGATTGGTTTGTTCCTTGCATCCAAGATGCAACTGTTGAAACTTTCACAAGTGTTATTAAGATTCATGTCACATTTACTCACCTCAAGAAAATAACTCTTGGACCATTCTCTTGGATGTTTGTCTTTCAGCTAGTCTGCAGCTTTTGGAAATTTGTCACTAATCTTCCTCATGGCCTATTTATATTCACCCACTGTACATGCATTAGCAGCCTTCCAGACAGTATTCTTCAACAGAATTCCCTTATGACCAACTGCCATCATGTTAAGCACCATATGTCTGACACAAAACCTCATTTCTGCTGCAAGAACACATCAGGTAGTGCATATATAAGTCCATTTTGTTTGTCTGAAACAAATGTCACTCCAAGACCATTGCCTAATCCCAGGTCAGTCTTCAGAACACTAAAGAACCAATACCAGTTATCTTTGTTCTCAATTGAAACCACAGCATAGACTATTGGAAATATTCCATTATCAGGATCAGCACCCACTGCTGTTACTAAGACCCCCCCCCCCATGTGGACCCTTTAGATGGCAGCCATCAACCCCAATTAATGGTCTACAACTCTTGAATCCTTCTTTCATGGCATGAAAACATATATAAAACTTTGCAAATCTCTGATCCCCATCCACATCATCAGTTCCCAGAATTACTGTAGACCCAGGATTTGTAGTTCTCAAATCATTAGCATATCCCACAGTTTGGTGAACTGCAAATCAGGGTCACCTTGCAGTTTTTCAATAGCCTTCTGCTTAGCCCTATAAGCCTGATCTCTTGAAACATTCACATCCAAGGCCTTCTCCACATCATCTTTAAAACCAATGACACTCCTCTTTGCGTCAAATTTAAATCAAGAAATATATTTTTCAGCTAACCAGTTAGTATTCATGTTTGACACATGATAACCCTCAGCACATGTATGCTCAGTACAGAGCTCCCTAATAACCCAGGCCTCTTTTTAATCAGGTGTGGTGTTAGTCACTTTCACTGTGTTAATCTTGAAAGGACATCCCCTCTCAGCATATCTGACATAGACCCTCCAACTGTTACTTCTACTACAAGGGAGGGACCTTCTAATTTTAATTGTATAAGAGTCAACACTAAACTTGAACATATCTTTAGTTGGAAATGTCTGACCCAAATCAAACTCAGGATCAAAAATATTTTTTTCATTGAAATGTGGGAAAGCTTCACCCTCACCCCCATCCTCATCAGACATTCTGTGAATCTCCAAATCATCATCTTCACACCCAACAACATTCTCACCTTCATAATCACTTTCACTTAGATTTTCATCACCATCCCCATTTTTATTCTCACCTATCTTATGATCTTCACTAATATTGTTAGAAAACATGTTGTTATCTTCCCCATCAGAATCATTATCAGGGACAACAAATTCATCTTCACCAGATGAATCACTGTCTGGAACAACCTCACCCATCAGAATCATTATCAGGGACAACAAAGTCATCTTAACCAGATGAATCATTGTCTGGAACAACCTCATCCTAACCCAACCATTCAAGTTGCACATTATTTGCCCTTTCCTTCTGGACTTTAAAGTTTGGTTCTTCTTCTAATTGTGCATAAACCTCATAAAAAAGAGCCTCATCCTCCATTGAGTTATAACCCCCATCAATGTTAAATTCAGAATCATTACTGTCAGAGACATCAAAAAAGTTACTATCCTGCTCCCCATGCACATTAACATCTTGACTATCTGGAATTTTACCAAACCTTCTCTCATACTCAGCTATCCACTCATCAGTCATGTCCACTCTCTTAAAGAACTCATGTTCATTTAAGTCCTGGAGTGATATTGTTGTATCCATTGGCCCCATAAAATCCCCACTGTTATGATCAATCCCCTGATCTTCAGTTGGTTCTTCTAACCCAACATTCTTAATGGGTTCTACTTCATCTTGGACCAAATTTTCTTTGGGCTGGCCCCTTATCACAAAGTCTTTTATAGTACCTTCCACCTCATTACCCAAACTCACAACATATAAGGGTAACTCCCTACTTACTTTTAAATACTTTCTACCATATGTTTTCAATTCTTTATCATTCTTAATCAGCACATTACCACTCTTAACTGGTATGTAAACCCTCAATTTGGTACCTTCAGGTATTATGTCTTGCACATACTCCTCGAAACACATAAAATTTAACCTTTCAACATCCACGTAATCAACCTTACGAATCTTCCCTTCCACATAACCATCATCCTCTAGTTGACCATTGTAATAAATTGCTAAAGGAATAGAACTAGACTCTGGATCTATAAACAAAGAAGGAAAAAACAAAAAGGCTACAGTCAATTAAAGTCATCCCAACATTATTTATTGGACTCGACAACCACAGTAACACTCAGGTAGGGACACACCATTAAAAAAGAACTTCAAACGCATTGGGGACCATATAGAGGGGACAACATATATACAAACTCCAAAAAGTTCCAAACTTTATCAGAACCATACAAAAACGCAAACAATTTCATCATCTTCTCAAAGAAATGAACATAAACAGACAGAGATTCATCAGAAAACTTACGGTATGCAGGAGGCCGAACGTGCTCCATCCCCTTCCCACTGATCTTCACCCTCATCGCAGTCAACTTCTTACAGTAACCTCAAAACTCTTCTTCAAATGTAAATTCCAATTTCTCAATCTAGGGTTTTCTTCGTTTCTTCACTTTAACTTCAATATTCTCAGAGAAGGTGAGTTTAGGAGAAATGATGGAAGGCCAAAGGTTGGAGTCTTATGGAAATGTGTGCAATGTAATTTTTGGGGTTTTTCAAATTTCATTTTGAAATATGTTCTGCCAATTGATATGCTTTGTTGGCAAGTGAAAGTGAGGTGGACGAATGCTTGTCGTCATGTCATTTAAAGTGGCACGTCAGTCTGGTATTTATTTTAATAAGGATGGGTTTCCGACTTCCGGCGACTTTATGCACGAATTTGCTTGATTTTCGGAGTTATGTCATAGTTTTTTTGTCGCCGGAAAAGTTATTGTACCAAAACTGCTGCATTTGGGGTAGTTGGTATATCATTTATGGCCTAGTTTTGCTGCCGGAATAAGTGTTTTCATATTCAGAAAAAGTTGTCAGCTACATTTATGTATATTGTACATTTATTATTATTCTCTATACATTTAGATTCACAATATTAAGCCAACATGGGTTGGTCTAAGCGGTAATGGATTTATTCCTAAGGGCGAGATCCCGAGTTCGAATCCCCACTTGGGTGTGCGTGTGTAAAAAAAAATAAATTCACTATTAAATTTAAAAAAGGTCGCACAGTGTTCTTTTGTTCTCCTTGGAGGGAGAGACGAATAGAATAGAAATCGACGGTTAAAAAGGATTTAATGTGATATTTTTCAAAAATTAAAGGAAAAATTACTAAAATTTAAAAAATAGTGAGAAAAATGCAA
>JBBMKE010274045.1:0-13976 GCA_037834125.1 Lippia alba | reverse complement strand
GGACAGCTGCTAAATACTTTTGGTATATATTTTTCATGTTCTTTAGTCTGTTGTACTTCACCTTCTACGGCATGATGACAGTGGCTGCAACTCCAAACGAGAACATCGCCAATATCTTATCCTATTCATTCTACGCTTTATGGAATCTGTTTTCAGGATTCATAATTCCAAGACCGGTAAGTGTCTAGCAGCTTCAGCTTTCAATGTTTGGCTCAGCATATATGCTCTTCGCAACATATTATAAGCTGCATAATGGCACATGATGAAAGTTTTGTCATCGCATATATCGTGAGGGAGGCGTGATGCGTTAACTAACTCTGAATTGTTTTCGTCATTGTTTGGCTACAGAGGACACCAGTGTGGTGGAGATGGTACCATTGGGCGAATCCGGTAGCATGGACCCTGTACGGTCTAGTTGCGGCGCAGTTTGGAGACATAGAAGATCAAATAGACGGAAAACAAACCGTTAAACAGTTTGTGAGAAGTTATTTCGGATTCAGACGCAGTTTTATTGGCGTGATTGCTGGTGGTGTGGTCGGATTCGCGGTTGTTTTTGCGCTCATATTTGCATTGTGTGTCAAGTCATTCAATTTCCAAAGACGCTAGATTTATAGAGTTATATTGTCGATAAACGCTGTGTTAGGTGACAAGAATGAAAAACTGTGATAAAATATCATATAAAAAAATCTTGTGTTCTAAAATCATCGCTCTGCGCCCCCGACCTGCTATAATCACAATTAAGACATGATTGTCCTATTTTATCACTTATGTATTAAATGTTTTTTATTTTTTCCTTTATTAATTTTATTTTTTTAATTTTTTTCCTTCTCTATTTTTTCCCCAGCCCCACCATGTCCACCGGCAAGTCCCCACCTCCAACCCTTCGAGTTTTTTGTCTGGCAAATCTTTGTGACATGTCTAATTTTTTTGTCTAGAACAGAACATTCACCGTTGACTACAGTAATTAGTCCCCTCACTGAATTATAGGCACTTCATGAGGTGGGCCAGCTGACCGGGAAATTTAAGATGTAAATTTCAGCAATGACTTAAAAAATTAACTCATTATATATATAAATTAAAGTTTATTGTACATTGAATGAAAATATGAAGAGCGAGAAAAAATGAAAAAGTTAGAACTTAAATAAAATAAAATTATTCAATAACATCAAAATAATAGGAACAATTACGAACAATCTCTAGAAATTTGAAAAATTACGATTTCTTTCCCTAAACCATTATTTCCACCGTTAAATTTAATAGAATGTATAATTCTACTATTTTATCTTTCATATGCTGAAACTCAATGGGATATATGTAAGAAAATTTCAAAGACAGTTGGGCCAATGCCAATAGTGAAATTTTTTGGGGGGTTTGATGTAAGTATTTGAGTTTTGTAATTATCTATTTATTTTTTCAAAGAACGCTAATTAATGATATTTTAATATTTTTATGATGAGCTAATTTCATGCATAGAGTTTATAAATGCAAATTTTTATTTTTTTTATATTGGGTATGCATGTTTATATTGGGCTGTTATTTTTTGTACGTAAGGTAGAAGCTTCAGGGATTATCAACACTTGAATTATTTGTTTCAATAACTCTGATATATATATTTATGTGAATTTTGCTAATGCATTAATTGATGTTGGTGTGTTTGTTATAGTTTTTTATTCCAGACAAAAAATTTGTTATCCTCAAATATATAATATATACTCGCATGCGGGGATAGAAATCAGCATATAAGGGCCATAGGCCGCTTAACTATATAAAATCCTAAACCTCACCTTTTGTGTTCGTAGTGGTTGAGAGTGTAAAGGACAAACACTCCTAAACCTTGGGCTCACCGTTTCCACCAAACTCTGAAACAAGACATACGTACATAAGCCCAGACTGAGACTCTATATGAACCAAACAAGACGCATGGCGTACAAAGCATGAATGATATGCATCATGAATGAAGTGTACAGTTAGGTCACATAGCATAATTCACGTATTCACTCAAATCATGCAATTAAATAAAGTATTAAGGTTCAAAGATGCATTTGAAATCATATTGAAGCATATAAGTCATAAAACAATTCAAACAGATCAAGCATACAAGAAGAAGGAAAGTAAAACGGAGTACAGACGCACCGGAACGACCATTTCTATGCTTAACACAACATGGGAACGGTCGTTCCCACGTAAAACCCTAGCGAGACTAGGAACAACCGTTCCCAGTCCATGCACACGCGGGAACGGTTGTTCCCATACATGGGCTGACATCACATGCTGGGAAGGGCCGTTCCGGGCACAAGGCACACGCGGGAACGACTGTTCCGGCCATAAAACTGGAGCAGAAGCTTTTCAGCTTCGGGAAGAAGAAGAACAACACCACCACCACCAAAAATGGCCAAACTAACACCAATCCAACCATAAAACATCACCAAATTCGAGTATATCATCACATAAATCATACTAGACACTAAAATATCAATTAATTCAAGTTTTAAGAAGGTTTTGCCCAAAAATTTCAAACACCCATTTTCACGAATCTCAAGATCTAAACATGGAGATATGCATCTCTAGTCTTCTACTAGCGAATTTCCAGCAATTAGAACATACAAGGAACATTTAGAACATCATAGAATGCTTGAGGACTCATGAATTCGTCAATCAAACCATATTTTCCAAGTTGGGCATAAATCACCATTTTTACATGATTTCTTCATACAAGTTCATACATCTAATCTCATGCTCAAATCTAGGAGTAGAATCAAAATACACATCAAAGGAAACCCGAAACTTACCTTGATTCGCGAAGGGAAGAAGAAAGGAGAGATATGAACTCCTAAGATGGAAGAATGATTCAAAACTTGATCTCCTCTTGAAACTTCTCCATGGATCTCCTTTTGAGGCTAAGTTGGGGGTTTGAAATAGAAATGAGAAAAAGTGATAAAGGCTATACATATGGCTGATAGTTTTTTTTAGGTCAAAGTTTGGGAAAATCCGGTCTAAGTGACTACCAATTCAAGTGAACCGGCTTATAAGGGTTTCAAGGCCCAAATAGTTTCCAAATGTTATGAAATAATTTCAATGGACCCGATTCATTAAAATGAGCACAATGGCGGTATAGAAATTCGGATTCAAAATTCCGAGCTTATATCGGTCCCGAACGACCCAAAACCTTCCTAACTTAATTTAGGTCCAAAATACAAATAGGCCCAAGTCCCATTTCAAGTTCGATTCTAACAATTAGATTAAATCCCAAGTTTCCATGCAAGAATTCATATTTTATAAATCCGCATTTTAACCAATTAAGTCACGTATTCAATCAAGGTTGGAACTAAACACACCAAAAAGGAATTAAATCACATAAGTGTGTAAGATAAACTCTTTCGTGACGCGTACCTATGCGATTTATCGGACGAGACAACACATACAACTTTGGTAAGACAAAGGGAAAGCTCAAAAAATGAGTTATGAGTAAGATTTGAATAAAAGTTGAAAGTTTCAAAATGGGCAAGCTATGAAGAAATGCAAATATCTCAAGTTATAGAAGTCGGAAAGAGGTTTCATTAATTGCATACGAAAGTAGACAAATAGGAATTTCCAAAAATATATGGCTCGACTTCTAGTACAAAACGGAATGAAAATGGCTTAGGTACGAAGTGGGGTTAAATGCAGATTCGCGACAGCTTGGCGACACCAAATTGAAACAGCCATATCTCACTCCTCGGAACTGATATTGACGAGTCGTAAAAAGAAGAATGCTCTTCAATTTAAGTAATTGGTTGTGGTAAAATTTCAGAGCATTTGGAGTAGGGGAGGGTCGCCCTAGCTGGGATGAAATTCGTCCGGCCAGGTTGTTGGAGCAGAAAGTTTTCGGTAATTGAATCCCGGCCGGGATTAAAACCATCTTGCCGGGATGGGCTACTGGAACCCGAAAAACGGGAAAAATGGAAATGGTGATGGGGCTTCTTCCCAAAGCTTAAACTCAACCAAAATTCAATCCAATTCACTTAAAACATGTAATATAGCATCTAGGAGCATCAAATACAAGTTTAGAGCAACTTAAAATACATTAATTCACAAACCCGAAACAAAACACATGTATACACACACATATATACACACATATACATGCACACATTCTTGCTCCAAGAATTCTAACAATCAAGCATAGAATTCATAGATAATCATATATTCATACATATACACACAAAGATCCAAGTTATCAAGCAAAAATCACACAACCCTAGCTATCAACCAACATATATATACACTCATATATACCTTGGAAGAAAATAGGAGAATTGAAGAAAGAAGATGGAGAGTTATGTCTTGAGCTTGATGGAGGAAATGGAAGTTGATTCTTGTCCTCTTCTTACATGAGATTGGATAGATTGGAAGTGAAGAAGAAAAGGGTTTGGGTGTCTAAGAAGAAGAATGAGAAGGGGAAGGGGTGAGGGGTGTTATCGGCTAATAGAGGGAGAGAAAAAGAGGGATTTGCACTTTGGTCCTCCAAGAATTTAAGTGCTTCAACTAGGGTACAAGGTTTGTGTTATAAATCAAGAGGGGGTGAATTGATATGTATAAGCCTTTTCGAATAATTATATCACAATGTGTGCCTTAATCAATTTGCCAAAGCCATGAGCAATCAAGCTCATCAAGATTTTCAGAGTATCAATGCAGTGGCTTAAATCAACTTCCAATGATTCACACTTGAATCACTTTACTTCCACAAGTCTTGTTAAAGATAAATTTCACAGAAGAGTTCGTACCAATGGAGGATAACTTGAACCAGTCAGATTTGACTTCAGTTATTTTCAGGTTCAAGAAACAGAGGATGAATATCCAAAGGCTCAACAAGTGAGCTATAACTTGTTAATGTAAGCCTCAATATATCAATTGATTGTTCAAGATATTTTTACAATACAAGGCTTCTATTCAGGATAATTCAACCACACAACACAGTCACTTATTCAAGTGACACAACAAGTCTCTTAAAGAAACACAAGAAAGATCAGAAAGAGGCACAGGAGACTTGGATCAGTTTAGACAGCAACTAAAAATGTCTCGCGAAAGATAATGAAAGAGAATAAAAGGAGACAATGGATTTAGAGAGGTTTGGCCTCTTGGTTGTGTAAAAACATGAACCCACAGAGATTAATCCTCTACCTAAGTCATACGACTTAGGAGTTTTTAAAGGCAACACTTTATTGGATCAAAGGGATACAAGATACAACAAAAAGGGCCGTCTGGTACAATCAGCAACCACGGCTGGTACAAAGCATACCGGCACCTGGATTCCCAAGCTTCCTCACTAAAACTACCCACCAAGAGCAAATAGAATTCTCTTATAAGGTGTACACAAAGTAGCTAGCACTGGAGAACTTGTAAAAAGAATCAAGTGAATTGTTGTGGCTTGTGATGAATATATAGAGCTTCTTCAAATATAACTGTTGCACTTTTGTATTTTGAATTTGGTGAGTATTCCAAGGTTTCCCAACAGCTATAATTTGAATGTGTTGACTTCAAGCTTCAACAGCTATCTCCCTTGACTTTCCAACAGTCATTTTGAGATTAGAAGGATAATAAACTGTGCATAAAACTAATGATAAATCTGAAGCAGATTTATTCGTTCCGTGTGGTATAGTTGATTCCATATACTTCCTTTTTGTCAATCATTCAAAATCAGTGAATTGATTTCAAAGACCAACAATGATTTTGTAATTCTAGTCATATATTTAATATAACACTCGTACAAACCGTTAGGGGCGTACGTGTACTTTTACGAATTCTGTTAGGAAATTCAGGTCAAACAAGATTTATAGGGACTAAAGTATAATTTCTCAGTTTAGACGAATTGCGTTGTAATTAGACTTAAATATAAGATAATCATATCTATATATAAAAGAACATAACCTATATATGATACAATTATAATTATTCAAAATAACACCTAAAATATAATTAAATTAAGAATAAATGTCATATTTGGTCCCTAAAGTTTCACTTTTGTGTCACTTTAATCCTCAATATTCTAAAAGTGACATTTAAGTCCCTAAAGTTAATAATTCATCTCATTTAAGTCTTTCTGACCAAATTCTAATGAATTTTTTTGCCTTACTCAGGAGTTTTTCGGTCATTTTAGTATTTATAGTTCTAAAATGGTCCCTCAAGTTTCAACTTTGTATCATTTTAGTCCTCAATCTTTTGAAAGTGTCATTTAAGTCTCTAAAATTAATAATAAGTCTTACTTCGGTCCTTTTGACCAAAATTAATATTTTTAGTCATTTTATTTATTTTACATGCAAACAAGAAAGAAATAATATTTTTATAAAGATATGAATCTATGAGTTAAAAAAAATAGAGTTGTTGCCACTATACCATTTTTGTTTTTAATATTTTTCACCTATTATATTTGTTCAGTTTAGTTCAATACAAAATTCATGAAAAAAAAATAGAACTTTAATTTTAAATAAAATTTAATTTATTTATCTAATATTTTTTAAACTTCAATGATAATTTATTAATTTAGAGAGTATTTGAGTTTTAAATAATTATCTCAACCAACATAATATGCATATTAAGATGTGATAGTAAAAATAATTATATTAATAAACCAAGAATTAATTTAATAAATCTAATTTCATAAGCATGTATTTCATGTTATAATTTCATTAAAAAAAATAATTTAAGGTAATTATTTAAAATAAAAATACTCTTTAAATTAAAAAAATTAAGTTAAATTGAATAAATATAATAGGTGGAAAATTCATATTGAAACAAATATTAATGACAACAACTCTTTTATTTATTTATTTATTTTTGAAACTCTTTTATAATAGGAACCCTTTTTGCTTATTTAAAAAAAAACACAAGGAGGCTCTTAGATAATTTCCATCTTTTAGGGGGGTAAATTGAAAAATTCTTATAACATAGGGATGTTCTATTGATTTTTCCCTGGGAAAGCTGTCGTAGCATCATTTTGTCTTCTCTCGTAAAATTAGCAGCACTTGCTATAGGTTATACTCAGAATGATCCTTATTGCCGTTGCTCTTTTTGCTTTTCTTGATTTGCTGCAAATTAAATCACTATATTACTGAAAATATTGCCATGTTCTAGGTGGAGTATTATGGAACATCAGTCCTTTTGAAGACTATAACTCTGATCAGTACTCCTTACCAATGCAAACATTAGATAGCGATCCTAGGTCTGTGTAGTTTGTCCCTTGAGTTGCAAAATATGCAATAGTTTGGATGACAAGAAACCAACATCTCTAATTTCAAATGTACACATAAAGAATAATGTGAAATTTAATAAATAGCTTCAAATCTTGTTTTTAGCTTTTCAAGTTTCAAAAACATTCAAATCTAATTGCTCTTCACGTCATAATATGTTCTAACTTTTTTATTAGGGAAAATTACATCAAACTACTCTGTATTTAGGCCTAATTACAACGTAATCCATGATTGTTTAGAAATTACATTTTGGTACCTAATTTTTGTTAATATTTGTAATTAGGCCTAATTTTTGTAAAATTTTAGGGATGATTTTACATTTTTTGTCATATATTAAATGTAACACTCAGAAAAGCGTTCGAAACATAAATGCACCTTTACAAATTTGGTTAATGGATTTCTTGGAAACAAGAAATATAGGGACATATTGTAATATTCAAAAGAATAGAAACCGAGTTGTAATTAAGCCTAAATTGATGATAGTTGGATGTAATTTTCCCTTTTTATTAATTGGTGAATGATGTTGTTTCTTTTTTAGATCACGAAAAAAACTCTCTGGCGGCTAGGGTTCCGCAACCTTCGTCGGCATCGTTGGAGAATTCACAGCGCCGGTGGCGCTTCTTCGATTCCCAGGATGGATCCTGGGGACGGACAACCTCACAAGAACAACATGCATCGATCTTATGCGGCGGCAGCGAAAGCAAATAACACGTACATAAGCAATCCCGCAACCAGACAACAGGTGAAAACTTCTGCAGGAAAAGTTCATTTGTTCACAAGAGATCCTAATCTGTGTAGGTATGACATAATCACTGAGCGCAACGGGATTACTAATATATCCTACACCGACGAGGAAATATCAGAACTATCAACTCCTTTCCAATTTGCCCTTGTGGGTAAATTTTCTCATGGGTATCCTACCATGGCTAGACTTCATGAACTCTTCATGAATCTTCAGTTATCGGGTGAGTTCAAACTGGGCTTAATTAATTTCAAACATGTGCTTATTCGACTGGATAACCAAGAGGACTTCAATCGGATTTGGTTACAACAATTTCTTGTTTTCGATGGCTTCCCAATGAGAGTTTTCAAGTGGACGCCCACTTTCAATCCCAAAATCGAACCATCAATTGTTCCGGCTTGGGTTAGGCTTGAAGGCTTGGAAACACAGTTCTTGAAGGAGGAGTCACTGCTACACATTGCGGAACAGATTGGAGAACCCTTATGCTTTGATGAGGGTACACTTGATGCAAAGAGACCTTCCATGGCTAGGTTTTGCGTGGAAATGGATTTACTGAACCTAAGAAAGGATAAAATATCTCTTACTTATCATGGTGGAATGCACATTCAGGAGATAACGTATGAGAAAATCCCACCATACTGCAAAAGATGCAATAAACTGAGCCATGATCAAAAGAAATGTTATGAGGGTAATACCGAAAAGGAAGAAGTACCAGAATTGCATGTCAAGGGGGATCTCCGGGAGATCATTCAGGAAAAAAGACAAGATGGGGGAGAAAAACACAACAGATATCATTGGGGAAAAGCGGATGAATACGAAAAAGTGGGTTGAACGTACTTTTACGAAGAAAACTGAGGCCACAAAGGATGATACAGTTCACTCTTCCAATGACCTGGAAAAAAAAGAACAGGAGATCAGTGAGGATCAAACGTCAGGTGGTGACAAAACAGTTGAACATGATTCTAGTGAGACCCAGCAAGATCATGAAACAAACAAAGAAGCTCAGAACTTGGAGAAGGAAACAATGGCAACGTCTTCGAGTAAACCAGCTAACGAAAGGGAGGAAAATTTAGTACAACCAGCTGGAACGCAGGACTTAAATGATGCTTGGAATAATCTGATAAGAGGGAATACAAGTACAAAAGAGGACCCGCATAAGAAAGGGGGTGAGTCAAAAATGTCGGATGGAGGCAGCGAAGGCAACCTATCTGAGGAAGACGATCTAGATACAGTAAAGCAGATGGCATTGCATACCAGATCAAAGTCTATGGATAAGGAGCAAACGGACCCTAATTTCCAGGTGGTAGAAAAGAAAAAGAAAAAAACAAAGCAATCACCAACCCTGAGCACACAGGCCGCTAAAGGACGTTGAGATCGTCGGCCTTACCTACCGGTCGGACATGATGATAAGAGGACTCATTTGGAATGTTAGGGGAATACGCAATGAAGGACGCCAGCGTATCCTCAAGGAGTATAGGCGTCGAAATAATCTGGATTTTATGGCCTCCATCGAGCCTATGATTCCTCTTGATTCTAGTTACTTTTGTTATAAATTTAACTTTAATAAGGTCTGTGCTAATATATCTAATCACATATGGTTTTTCTGTAATGCAGATGTGGAAGTTAACATTCTCAAAGATTCGCGCCAATTTCTGCACTTGAAACTTACATGTGTGAGATGGAATGAGTCAATCCTACTGACCATAATCTATGCAGAAAGAGACACTGTTGGTCGAAGGGAAATATGGAATGAGTTTAGGAATCTTGATCATGCGGAGGAAAATTGGAAAATGGGTGGAGATTTTAACACCATAAGAACACCGGATGAGAGAAAGGGAGGAAGAAGGCCTCCGGATATGCTTGCGATGAATGACTTCAACAATTTCATTCAACAAACTGGATTGATAGAACCGAACTTCAAGGGTTCAAACTTCACATGGGAAAAAGGAGGATTGTGGCAAAGATTAGAACGCATCTTGGTGTCGGAAAAAAGGGCTAGCGCGTTTGCAAACATGACGATTAACCATTTGCCGAGAAGCTTGTCCGATCATTGTCCTCTGTTGTTTGTTGGATCGGATAATGTTGAGAAAGTACCAGCAGCTTTTAGGTTTTAAGATATATGGTTAAGGCATAGGGGTATTGAGAAGGTTATTGCTGACAGTTAGAAGGAACCCGTAGATGGACTTGGCATTTGGAAACTTCATCAGAAGCTGGTCAGATTAAAGAAATTTCTAAAAATCTGGAACAGAGAAACATTTGGAAATATTTTTGATAGGGTCAAGGATTCGGAGAAAAGGGTGGAAGAAGCTGAGAGAAGATATGATAACACACCCTCGGAAGAGAACTTGATAGAATTAAAAAGATAATCAGCTGAGAGAAACAAAATACTCTTGATGGAGGAGGATTACTGGAAACAGAAGGCTGCTTGCAGATGGATTGTCGAGGGGGAACGGAACACAAAGTACTTCCATTCTTTGGTCAAGACAAAGAGATTCAAAGGGCAAACAAGAAGAGTGTGGGTGAATCAAGAAGAGATTACGGACCCAGTGCAGTTGAGAACTTCGGCGAATGAATATTTCGAAAATTTGTTTAAGTCAGTTCCGGTTGATGGCAGCATTATAAGAATTCAAGGAGGGATCAACCACGAAGATAAGATAATGATGGAAAAAAACTTCAGTGAAGAGGAGATTAAGAAGGCTGTGTTTGATATAAATCCGAATAGTGCTGCTGGCCCTGATGGTTTTGGACCAAAATTTTATCACCAATTCTTGGAGATAATTAAGGAAGAGGTGGTTGAAATGGTGGAGGAATTCAGCAAAGGGGTACAAATACCGCGAGACTATACTGCAACGTCAATTGTCCTGCTTACAAAGAAGGAAAATCCTATGCACTGGAGTAACTTCAGACCGGTCAGCCTCTGTAACGTATCTAGCAAAATCATCTCGAGGATCCTCAATAACAAACTATCTAAGGTACTATCAAAGGTGGTGGCGGAAAACCAGTGTGGGCTCATACAGGGACGACTCATTAATGACAACATTCTCTTAGCACAAGAGATGATCCATGCCATTGATACCAAGGCCAGAGATAAGAATGTCGTTTTAAAACTCGATATGGAAAAGGCTTACGACAGAATAGAGTGGAACTTCCTTTTCGAGATCATGGAGAAAAAAGGTTTTCCGAATAAATGGATTGGATGGATCCGGAACAACATCAGCAACTGCTGGTTTTCGGTTCTAGTTAATGGAAAGTCCGAAGGAATCTTTCATTCTACACGAGGGTTGCGCCAAGGTGATCCGCTTTCACCGTCTTTGTTTGTACTTGCAGCTGATTATCTCTCTTATTGTCTTAACAGGGTGCTGGAGGGAGACAAAAAGTACGGATATCAGGCACAATGTTCTATACCGGTGTCCCATTTGGCATATGCGGATGATACCATGCTATTCACTAATAGCCGGAGATTGAGTTTGGAATAATTTAAATTGGCTATTCTGGAGTATGAGACTAAATCAGGGCAAAGGGTTAATGTGTCTAAGAGTTCTTTCTTGGTTGGACGTAAGGATGAAGAGGCAATCCGAACAGTGAGAGATGTTTTTGGTTTTCAAAGAGGGGAGTTACCTATCACTTATTTGGGTGTACCTTTGTACAAAGGAAGAAGGAAAACATTTCTGTATGAACAGTTATTGGGAAAAATTATAGGAAGAATTGGGGGATGGGAAGCAAGTTTCTTGTCGCATGGCGGGAGATTGCAATTGTTAAAGTCTACGATTTATTCAATTCCTATGCATTTGTTTCATATTGTAGAACCACCCGTAGGAGTTTTGAAGGGAATTGAGATTAACATGAACGCGTTTTTTTGGGGGTCGACATCAAACAAAAAATCACTGCATTGGGCTAGGTGGGAGAAGCTTTGTTATCCGGTGGAGGAGGCCGGACTTGGGGTGAGAAGTCTTCAAGATATGGTGAAAACTTTCAGCTGGAAGTTATGGTGGAGGCTCCGTTCCGGTAAGTCGTTATGGGCAAAATATATGATTGCAAAATATTGCTTTGGTGCTCATCCCCTACATGCACCATGTTCAGTACGACACTCACATACCTGGAAGAGGCTATGTAAGGTTAGAGAGCAAGCTGAGAAGTTTATTTCTTGGGTTCTTGGTGACGGAAGTATGTCCTTTTGGAATGATAAATGGCTAATGAACCAACCTCTGAGGGAAATATGTCACGGAAATATGGGATTAGAGCTGGTTAATAATTTCTTCAATGAAGGAAGTTGGGACAAAGAGAAGTTAGAGAGTAAAGTTGGTGAGCACTTGGCTATTGTCATTGAGCAATGTCCGATTCGTAACAGCTGCACAGATGCGGTGATATGGGAGGGAAGCAGAGATGGGAATTTCAATACGAAAAATGCTTGGAATACAATAAGGAGTAAGAAACAGGAATCAAGCCTTCTCAAAGCGATTTGGGCTACAAAACTAAGTCCCACAGTTCTAATTTTCATATGGAGGTTGATATATGATTGGATTTCTGTGGAGAGTCAGCTTCAGCGGAAAGGTATAGCACTAGCTTCCAAATGTATGTGTTGTTCACAAGTGGAGACGAGGGAGCACTTGTTCAGAAATGGGGAACGCTCCAGACAGGTATGGGAATTTTTTGAAGAATATTTCATGGTCTCAAGGTGCAATACACAGTCTCCGGTGGCCGTGCTTCAGCATTGGTTCTCTTCTTCTACGTATAGCGCCAATGAACATATTCGAATAGTAATACCTATCCTCATTTTATGGTATTTATGGAAACAAAGGAATTTATGTAAATTTGAAGGTAAGAATTTTTCTGTTAATAACATTGTTAGACAAGTTTTAACTCATTTATTTCGTTTGCATGTCATGAGGAGAGTCACAAGAACTTGATGGAGGGGCGACATTTCTGTAGCTGCAAAACTTGGAATCCGGATAGGGAACAAGCTAAACAAACGAACCATCAGAGTCAAATGGAAATGGACACCATGGGAATGATTTAAAATAAACACAGATGGAGCTTCGAAAGGAAATCCGGGGTTGGCTGGCATTGGTGGTGTGATCAGAAATTTTGATGGCAGTATTATTGACGCCTTCAGCATTGCTATCGGACATGCCTCAAATACTTTTGCAGAAATCAGTGCAATTGCTGAGGGATTAAAACGTGCGATAAGTTTTGGATGCGAGAAGATTTGGATTGAAATAGATGCGGAGGCTGTGATACATATACTTAAAAGAGGTCAGGTGGGAGATATTGAAATAAACATAAAGATTTCAGAAATAATGAGAATAAGTTTATGCAAGAGGGGCCGTAAGAACACGTGGGAGAGCCTTACCAAGAAAATAACAAATGCTAATGAGAACAAAACATTTGATAACATTTATACCCTGATGAGCTGCTTTGTAATTTATAGTTATAGGGCTCATTTCTATATCTCCAGTATTGATGATCCGTGGATCATGAACATTTGTATGGCCTTCTTGGCTTTGGTTGGTTTATTCATGAGGAGGGGTCCTCAGTAATAACCCTACGGTGCGTTGCCGGTTCTTTAAAAAAAATGTTGTTTCTTTTTTATATAATATTTATTGATTTGTACAATTTCTATACATTATGAATATGAAAATGATGATAAAGAAAAACCTGAGGATAATGAGTAATAATATATGTAAATGTTATTGATGACAGAGTCGTATTTGCGTGCTAGTACTAGTATTAGTATATGAATATATAATTATTGCAGTGTTGGCTAGGGGTGTGTATAAACCCGCACAACCCGCTTAAGCAGCCCGAACCGCATCAAGCTGCTGGTTGAAATTTAAAAAAAAATAATCGCAGTTGAAAAATATTACAACCCTCTACTTTTCGGTCGGGTGGTGGGTCTAACAATTCAAATCCGTCTAACCGCAACCCGACAATATATATATATATATATATATATATATATATATATATATATACACTTATATTTACTTGTAATTATAGTTACATATATA
>JBBMKE010273936.1:0-13977 GCA_037834125.1 Lippia alba | reverse complement strand
CCAATCTCTGTGGGATCGACCCTTTACCGCTATACACAATTTATTGTGATTAGTAGTTTAGGAATATTATTTGGTGGTTCGGCACCCATGAGTACGTAGTAGAGAAAATTTTTTGTTAGCCAAATTTTGGTCACCGCCCTCGCGATCCATTCATCGTAATTTAGAATTTTACCATTCCCACATGTATATAAGATTTTGTGTTTTTTCATAAGTAGCATAGGAAATTAGAAAACCTTGACCAAGTAAACCAGTAAAAAGACAAATACAGAAATTGCTATACATGAGGTGGAAACGTATTAAATAACATATTAAAATAGTAGTTTGATTGTCCTCGTCGTAGTTGTTTGAGATGTGTAATTGTTCTAATAAATATTGATGATCAAATGTTAATATGTACATCATCACTAAGTTTTACATTGTAAAAGAACATATATTATTTAATTGTTTATGGTCACCTGCTTGCTAGCACTTAATTAAATAATTCCAATGATTGATCAACTTGCTATTATTCTTAAGTACTGTATTTTTCTACGCTAATAGTTGACATCACCGATTAGAGTATATATACATATATGCTTAGTGATATTGTTCCTCTAGAAGATGGTTGAATTGAGCAACTTAAACTTTTTTATTTTCGTGATACCAACACTTGTAACAAAATGATGACCATAAATACACATAATTTATAGTGGTTCCTTCGTTACACTTATAAAATACACTAGTTGAGTAAGATGGTTCACTACTTAATTAGTTAAACATAGAATTCTGAATAATGAGTATATTGATCTAAATTTGGTACAAATTAAAGTGCAATCAACCGGAATCACTAAGGTACCTATGTAACAAGGGTTATGGTATAAGTGACCAGGCCTTCAACAAAATTAAGCAGGGCCAACTGTCGTTGCAATATAAAGCTGCCTATGTTTGTTGAATGTTGAAGTAAGCTATATATTAGTTAATTTGATTTGAAACTGAGCCAAACTTACTATATTGAGTTAATATTTTAGAATATAATTGATTGAAACATAGAATACTAAACATAATTTTATGATAGTAATATTAATGTACTGATATATTAATTTAATAATAATAATAATAATAATAATAATATTATTATTATTATTATTATTATTATTATTATTATTATAAAAATGAAGCCATTTGTAAGCCCAAATCTTTCACGCCTATGCAACTAAAATAATCAAAAGTTTAGCCCAAATGTTATATTAATATTTTTTAGCCCATTAAATTTTCCACTTAAATAGAAGAAAAAAACCTAGTTTTATTGTTGTTATTTTCCTTCATCCACGCCTGCAACACAGAGCAGTCATTTCCGTTCTTCATCCGTCGACAATCATCTTTAGCTCGCCGTTCCATCCCGTTTTGTGCCATTAAATAGCTGCAACTGTCCGTGTTTCACCATGAAAACAGGGTGGAACGCCATTCTGGCCGATTTTGCGGCATTCCACCCCTGCTATAAGTTGTTGGTGTTCCAACCCTATCAAGCTGGAACGGCCACTGCCGTTCCGGTTTCGGAACGCCCGTTCCGACCGTTATCACGGCGTTTTGATGAACCATGCTAATTATTAAATAATAAGTATATAAAATACTAGGTAATAAGTTGTATTTCCAATTGGGTCCCAATTAAGTAGAATTTTTTACTCAAAAGTTGTTACTTCCTACCTAGCATTCAACTGATCACACATAAGATTTTTATTTTTTTTATTATTTTTTTTTTGGGGGGGGGGGGGAAGTTTGGTTTAAAATTTCTTATGCAATCCACCCAGATTTGTTTCATCCAAAACTTGATACAAAGAACTATTACAGTTGGAACTTATAACGAGGTTAGTACCAGTCTAGAGCCAAGTGAGCAAGAGTAAAGGAACACAAGGTATTTATAGTGGTAGTCTTACCACAAGTGTGAAAAACGTGAGTTGGATAAGTTAGTCCACTAACTAAGGTTTGTAAGCTTAGGATTTTAAATAGGAGTTATATAAAGATCAGAATCAAGTGAAGCCAATATAACATAGACTATGGCTCCCTGGTTGATCCACAAGTACAAGATACAAGAAGAAGGATGATTCCTATGTAACAAAGTCTATGGAACCTATCCTTCCACAATACTACTGGAAACAATCTGAGAAACCAAACATCATATAACTGTGGAACCAAACATTCCAGGACCCAAACTATCTTACAAGTTTAAGAACACTATGAGAAAGATAAAGAATCTCTATGTGTATGGTAGCTATGAAAGATATTGAATGTCCCTTGTCGTTGTATCTGAACTCCTTTTAAAGCTTGAATTTCAAAAGAGTCGTTAGACTCAGATTTTGAATTTTGAAAATAGCAAAAAACCCAATGGACAAATACCAAAGAAGTACAGATGCTGACTATTTCTTCCATTCCCTTTGTTCTCAGGAAGTGGGAGATATATCCGTTGTGCATTTGTTCCTGAGAGATTTGTGATGAGTCAGATGATAACTCATGATCTTAATCTTTCATATTCCATGTAGGATTCAGCTTTTGTGCCTTTTTTAACATCATTTGAATCTTTGGTTGACTGAGGAGGACTTTATACAAACTGGCGACTTGATATCAGATGGACTATATTCTTTAAGCATCTTTTTCCTTGCAAGCCTTTCTCTTGTCTTTGGTTAACTTGGCTTTTGACAACCTAAGTAGCTTCTTACCATTTCTCTTCCTTTCCTCACACTCTTCTTTGCTTTGAAGGTTTCTTTTCCTTTTATAGAGATGGAGTTATACACAGAACTAGCTGTTGGTACTAGATAGACTTGCTTCCTTCGATTAGCTCCTTTTGTTCCTCTAATGATTTCTTCTATTTGGTCTTTGTACTTCCTTAACTCTTGACCATTTAAACACCTTTTTCTCTTTCTTCATTTCCTTAAAATACTTTTTGTTGGGCTCGTCTGAGAGATAATTGGTATCTTGGTACCAGATATCTTGATTCCATATGATCTCTAATCATTCCTTATTCCAGATTCCAATGCTTTCTTTCCTTTAGATATAATGAGATTAAGCTGCAAGAAGACTTTGAACAATAAAGAGATCAAGCAACAACATAATTTGTTAATCATCAAAAGATAAATGAACTAATTTAACAATCTTTCCCTTTTTAATAATGACAATTGATTTCCTTGTTGCAAAGAGCTCCTTCTCGATGATTGAGCTAACTTCCCCCGTTTGAAGAGCTCCTGCTTAATGTAAGCTAACTCCCCCTATTTGTAATACTTTAAAAAGATTGTTCGAAGTAACTCCCCTGGGATGTACATTCCCTTGGAGGTGAAAGAAATTTAAGGCATGAATGGTGATAGCATTTGTTCAAAGATTTACAATCACAGATGGTACTAGATAGTACCATGCAGAGCTAAATTGTTTAAGTGCACATAGTGCACTATTACAAATCATTGTTCACCGAAAGGGAAAGAAAAGCTTTGATACCAGAAGTCACTTAGTAAATGGATATTGTTGTCACTAAAACTACACTAGCTAACCACACTCTCCTTCCCGGCACGTAAATGCCACCAAGCTTCGTTCTACCTCATCCGGGCATTAAAGGCCTGTGTAGGTTTCAACTTGGTATGGGAATTTGAGTGTAATCGAGTGCGCGTTCTATACAAATCTTATCCAAGTGCAAGTAAAGGTGTTGGAGCACTTAGGGTCGAATCCCAAAGGAAGGAGAAAACCAAAGACGATCGTTCGAATAGATTTGCCAATCTATAGACCGGACGAGTTTGAAAGGGTAATTACTCAACTAAGAACAATAAACAAGCAACAAATGAGGAAATTAAACAACTAGATTAATAACTAAGCAAGTACTAAACATGAAGATAAACTTATATTATTAAGGAAGTTTGGGGGATAACACATTCGTGAAACTTAGTATAAGACTCAATGCTCAATAAATGCTTGTTTCTCACAATTCTAACCACTTAAATACATAAAAACCTCTTTCAAGGTTGATTATGCATACCTAGTCTATAACCACGCCACTATCGTGATCAATGATATAAGGACTAGTCCAAAACAAAAAAGTTAGTGTCATTGACTAATTAGCGGCTCGGCGTGACTAATTAACAACTTAATTGCTCAAAACCAAGTTAAATGTCTTTAGACTTAGCTTTCAATTGTTTCAGAAAACATGTCAAATTCACAAACAATCTTTCAATTAGAAGGTGAATTTAGGATCAAGCATGAGTAGGCCACACTCAAGCTAGCTATTCAAACCATTTTCCCAACAAAAGAAACCAAAACACTCATTGAGGCATTTCATCAAACACCTAGTATCCACTTAGTCTCATCTCCCTAGCTCTAAGATTTAGCCACTCATTCTAGAACTAGAAAGCAAATAAACACAAGAAATCATACTATAAACATTCATAATCATTAGCTTGCAAAAAGCCTCAAGATCCAAGATCATAAGTATAGGCCACACCATTAAGCATGAAACTAGAAATATCCAAGAACATGGAAATGAAATACTAGAACTAAATCTAACCTAGGAAATGAAATAAACAATAAAGCAATAAAATTCTCAAAAGAAATCTTCAAGGTAGCAAAGTAGCAAGGTTGGTCTCCAAGATCACTCCTCAAGACTCTAGAACACCAATTAGGGCAAAAAAAGAAGACAAGACTCAAATCTCTTGGATTTTTCTTATAAAGCCTCAAAAATCGCATTTTTGGGCACATCCACGGCCGTGGGAAATCATGGGTAAAAAATCCACGGGCCCACAGCCGTGGGAAATTAAAATCACAAAAATAACTTTACCCAGAATCCACGGTCGTGGAAAATTTCTTCTTCAGAATCCACGGTGGGTAGCGAGCCCAAATTTTTCCCATTTCCACGGCCGTATTAAGTCTTGGAATTCCACGATTGTGGGAATCTAAAATCATGAAAATGATTTTTCCCTAAGTCCACGGTCGTGGGAATTTGAATCTTGGAAATTTACGACTGTGGATTTCTCTCAGTTGCCAATCTTCAATGCTTCCGGCTCGATTCGCCCTAATCATCACTCCTAAGGCAAGAATACCTGAAAAGAGTATAATTCTAGTTAAAATGCAAGATTTTGGACTAAAATAAAGCTAAAAAACACCTCAGTGGAGCACGAAATTACGACTTATCAACTTCCCCACACTAAAACATTGCTTGTCCTCGAGTATTCCGATAAATATATAAAAAGTCAATCCAAATTCAAGCAAATTCGCCACGAGTCAATCGTCGAGTGTCTCAAGAGAGTAGAGTAGCAAATGCATTACTAACAAGCATAAATATCAACAAGAGAAGTGTAAATAGCATACCCTTGTGTAAGTGTGTGATCTAAAAGACAGAATGCACAATAATCACTCCAAGTAGTTTATAGCTTTCTCTAGGCACTTAATACATTTTAGAAGTACATTTTTCATGCCGATCTCCACTAATGTAGTTGAATCATGGATTGGGATAGAAAGGTAGTTTGTGGTTTGTAATGTAGGCTTAGGGTCTCGATTACGAAAATTTTGGCCATAAATGACTCGACACCAATGCTTAAATCGTTTTACATAACAAAACTACGCTTTTCGTGCCTTGATTCACCAATTGCCCCACACTAAATTGTTTGTAGATTCCATTCCCTTGGATTCTTTTACAATTTGCATATTTGTTTCTTGCGCTTCATTGCTCTTTTTCTTTTTCTTTTCGACTTTCAACTTTTCTCAATTTTCTTTCTTTTTCTCTTTCCGTATCTCACAATTTCTTCCAAGAATCATCAGGTCAAAAAGGCCATCAAAGTGAGTGAATGTAGGTTGGTAGACTTAGTGTTGCTTTCATTAATGGCTTAGTGCCCGGGGCTAAGGGAAAACTTCTCCAAATATCCTATCGTTCGTTTGTCGGAGTATCTAAAAAGTCTCGCAAGTGGTCTCACTCTTGAGTTCCAACGCTGACTTGGAAACTCAAAAATCGCACACAAATCATCCGAGGTAAGAGTGTGCACTTGATTATTGAGCCGGAATGTGAGCTTTGCATACCTCCAATCTGTTGTAAGGATGAAATTCACATGTGATAGAGGTGTAAGTGGGTGCCCATTCGTTAAGAAATTTAAACCACCCAATTCCGTTGGCAAGCTTTTGAACCTTCCCCATATTTCCAATTCTTCCAACGTTGGGATGTGCATGAAATAGGTAGGGTGAAGCTCGCGTTCCACCACTCTATCATAGGGATTGTAGGGGGCATTGGGCGAGATGTGGAGCCCTTAGATTTCTTTGATGAGAAGGCCTCATCGCACGTTGAACATTTTTTAGGAGCCATTTATCTGCAAATAAAATCATTATACCAAAGATTAGAAAGAATTATAGCATAAAAGTTCATTCAAGACTTCATCAAACACCTTGTGTGCAACAATTAGTACTTGTGAATTTTGACTAAAATTCAAGTGTGGTGTAGTCTAATATGCTCATCTTCGAGTAAGAAAAAAAAAGCACTCAACAACAATCGACTAACTCCAAGGATTTCTGAAATTCAAGTTATCATTCAAGTTCTGAAGTCTTCCAACTTCAAAGAATTCTCCCCATAATATCAAAATTTCAACACATTCTTGCATAAGTTCCTAAATTCATGCTCATATCACATAGATATTCATGACGATCACCAACCAAGAGCAACATTCGGATTTAACATTCAATCTAGAGTTTCAAGTACCAACATCCAAGAAAATTAACCCTAATCTTACAAATTGGGATAATGGTTTACCCATCCATGCTTAAACATGCAAAAGAACAAGCAAAACTCAAGCATTTCAAGCAAGTCAGACTAAGCATGCTCTAGGGTGAAAAATCAACAAGAACTTCACATATATGCTAGAAAATCTCCAACTTCTGAAAAATCTAAGCAACTATCACAAGAATTCAACAAGTTCTTCAAGCAACTCCAAATATTCACAAGAAAATCAAGATTCACACCTACATTTTGGATTGAGAGAGAAAAGGGTGAAAAAGCTTCAAACATGACCAAAATTTCAGAGAAAAGGAAGAGAACAAGAAGCTTACCACTAGAAGGGAAGAAAAGAGAAAGAAAAAGATCGGAGATAGCTGGATTCTCGTGGGAAAAATGCCTCAGTTTTCGTGCATGGGAGAGGAGTGTAGAGAGAATTTGAAGTGTTGAAAGTGTGAAAGACTTTTGGTCTTGTGTTTTGTTTTAAGGGAAAGGCTAAAACGGTTTTGGGTTTGGGAAAGAGTTAAATAAAAATGTATTACTCTTAAAGCAAAAAGCCAGTTTGCGATTTTTAGGAATCTACGGCCTTGGAAAAAATGAACTGAAAAAGCTACGGACGTGGAAACGAGGCAGTAGTACCTGTATTCTTGTGGCCAAATCCATGGTCGTGGGCAATTTGCTTTGAATCCACGATTGTGGAAACGATGCAGTAGCATCCAAATTCTTGGCAGCAAATCCACGGTCGTGGGAAAATAACCCTTGAAAATCCACGGCCATGGAGGGGTGAGTTGTGTAATTTTGAGCAAACGTCTTCCGAAATTCATAATTCAAGGCTAAGACAAGATCAAACCAAGTCGAAAGATACTGGAAATAACAATTACCTCCCCCACACTAAAAGATTATCTAAATCTCGTAAAAAAAAGAGCAATCATGACTTGTAAACTTGCAAGAGCAACGAGTTCCAAACAATAAAATAACCACGATACGTACCTTAGTAAGCCGGATTGTACCTAAACCGCTTCATTCATCAACAATCACCCAAAAGTTTTTTCTCATGCTAGAGATCACAATCTCTAACTCAAATATACAACTCAAACCATAATACACCAAAAAACACTCTCACACCCCAACATGCATCACAAAAGGTAAAATTTTAAAAGGTAAATGGAACTCATCCCCATTAAGGGGTGCCGAATCGGATCATGGATGCATCACAAACACTCCTCAATAACAAAGCAAGATCTACACAAATGAAACAACAAACACTCGAAGATTAGAGACCAACTAAAAGAAAGAGAAGGAAAGGGAGAAAAGGGAAGAGAAGTAATTCTAAGTTTATAGTCGCTAGCTCGACTTTGTCACCCAATTTTTAGAAAGTAGGAGTGGTGAGCACACAAACAACTTGTGTCTGAATGGGTTCGCCAACAAAATACGGCTTCAACCGTTGGTCGTTCACCACAAAAATTTTGGTATTCTCATTTCCTATTTCCACGGCTCCATTAGATAACACTCTCACCACTTTAAACGGTCCCCACCAACTTAATTTAAGCTTTCCTGGGAAGAGCTTTAACCTATAGTTGAATAGAAGGACTAGTTGGCCGACTTCAAACTCTCTACATCGGATATGCTTATCGTGCCATCTCTTAGTCCTTTCTTTGTAAATCCATTCATTCTCGTAAGAGTGCACCTGAAACTCTTCCAACTCATTTAATTGCAACGCTCGTTTCTCACCGGCCATCCTGTAATCAAAATTAAGCACCTTAATTGCCCAATATGCTCTATGCTCAAGTTCCACAGGTAGTGACATGTCTTTCCATAAACAAGTTGATACGGAGACATCCCAGTTGGTGTTTTGAAGACCGCCTGGTATGCCCAGAAAGCATAATCCAATTTCAAAGACCAATCCATTATTGTGGCATTGACGGTTTTCTCCAAGATTTGCTTTATCTCTCGGTTGGATATCTCGATTTGTCCACTAGATTGCGGATGGTACGGCGATAGTGTACTCCATACTTCTTTAGCAAAGTTTCAAGTGAATTATTGCAAAAATGAGTTCATCCATCACTTATCAAGGCCTGGGGTACTCCAAACCTTGTGAAGATGTTCTTTTTAAGGAATTTGATCACAACCCAAGAATCATTCATAGAACTCGCTATTACCTCTACCCATTTGGAAACATAGTCCACATCTACCAAAATATATTGATTGTCGTGTAAGGAGGGAAAAAGTCCCATAAAGTCAATCCCCCAGACATCGAACAACTCAATCTCCAAGATATAGCGAAGCGGCATCTCATCACGCCGACCTATGGTCCCCGTCCTTTGGCATCGATCACACTTAATCACAAAGGTATGAGTATCTTGGAATAATTTTGGCCACCAAAATCTGGATTGAAGTACTTTGGCGGCCCTCTTGCTAGAACTTGCATGTTCCCTATACAGGCTTGCATGGTATTGATTTAGAATCTTCTCCACTTCATCTTAAGGCACACAACGCCTCACTAAGCCATCGGAACAACGCTTGAATAGAGGTGGATTCCTCCCAAAAGTAATGCTTGACATCGGCAAAGAACTTTCATTTTTGATGATAAGTCAACTCCGGAGGAAGTACTCCACTAACGATATAGTTGGCATAATCTGCAAACCACGGAGTTGAAGAGACTACCACAAAAAGTTGTTCGTCCGTAAAATTCTTAGAAATGTCTCCCTCATCTTTCTCCACACCATCACCAAACTCCAATCGTGACAAGTGATCGATTACCACGTTTTCTGCTCCTTTCTTGTCCTAATTTCCAAATTGAACTCCTGGAGCAAAAGAATCTACCTAATTAATCGAGGCTTCGAATCCTTCTTGGCTAGCAAATACTTGATCATCGCATGAGCGGTATACACCACGGTCTTCAATCCTATCAAATAAGATTGAAATTTATCAAAAGCAAGCACAATAGCCAAAAGTTCTTTCTCGATGGTAGCATAGTTAATTTGTGCATCATTTAACGTTTTACTGGCATAAGCAGTAACATGTAAATGCTTGTCATTTCTTTATCCAAGCACAACTCTTGTTGCTAGATCACTTACATCGCACATCAACTCGAATGGCAAACTCCAATCGGGTGCGGTTAGAATGGGCGCCGAGGTAAGCTCTCTCTTTAACCTGTCAAAATAAGCCAAATATTCATTATCCAACTTAAATTCAACATCTTTTTGAAGTAGGTTACACAAGGGTAGAGAGATCTTAGAAAGTCTTTATTGAACCACCGATAGAAACCGGTATGTCCAAGAAAACTTTGGATGCCCTTAACATTGGAAGGAGGTGGAAGCTTTGCAATTACATCGATCTTAGCCCGATCGACTTCAATCCCCTTCATCGAGACCCGGTGCCCTAGGACGATTCTTTTTTGTACCATAAAATGGCATTTTTCCCAATGTAGCACCAAATTTGTTTCCTTGCATCACTGCAACACTTCGGTTAGATTTTGTAAACAAGAATCAAAAGACAAACCGAAAATAGAGAAATCATCCATAAATATTTCCATCGTACGTTTAACAAAATTAGAGAATATGGCTATCATGCATCTTTGAAAAGTAGTCAGGGCATTACAAAGCCCAAATGACATTCTCTTATATGCAAATGTACCATATGGACAAGTAAACGTGCATTTTTCTTGATCCTCAAGGGCAATAGCAATTTGATTATAACCTGAATACCCATCAAGAAAGCAATAATAAGCTTGCCTGGCTAATCTCTCTAAGCATTTGATCAATAAAAGGAAACGGAAAGTGATCTTTTCGAGTTGCATTGTTCAATTTCCTATAATCAATGCAAACCCTCCAACTGGTAACGTACTTTCCTAGTCAGGATCAACTCGTTGT
The DNA here is from genome assembly GCA_037834125.1 of Lippia alba. Lineage (NCBI taxonomy): Eukaryota > Viridiplantae > Streptophyta > Magnoliopsida > Lamiales > Verbenaceae > Lippia > Lippia alba. The sequence continues at coordinate 3,399 of JBBMKE010273936.1, read as the reverse complement.
TATCATTTTTCACTACTGTAATCCCCTCTTTTTCGGTATGATGTGTACAACGCTAAACCATGAACTATCTGAAATCGGGTAATTGATACCCGCATAAAGCAATTTTAGCACTTCGACCCTAATACCTCCTTCATGTTTGGGTTCAACCTACGTTGGTGCTCAATCGACGGTTTATAACCGTCTTCCATCATAATACGGAGCATACAAATAGACGGGCTAATCCCTACAATATCAGAATAGTCCAACCTATAGCCCTAATATGTATACGCAACACACGTAACAAAGCATCGAGATGAGACTCATTCAAATCATTCACAACAATAACCGGTAAAGTCCCATCCGTACCAAGAAATGCATGCTTTAAATAAGAATGAAGGAGTTTCAAATCAAGCATAGGGGCTTTAATACAAGAAGGGGGGAAAAGGGTGTACCGCTCCCCAATTCCTCAAAATGATATCTCCTCGTGAATGGCACAACCAGTGTTGCATCTAAAGTTTTGACGTATGTATCGATCTCCTCAAGTACGTCCTCGTCAACCCCGATTGCTTTTACTTCTTGCAAGAACAAGTTCAACGCATCTTTTGTAAGCCCTCTTAACATGTTATGCTCCTCGACGACCTCTACACGGAAATACTTCTCGTCTAAAATCAGACTTTTCATTGCTTTGAACAAATTAAATTCTACTTTCTCATCCCCAATTTGTAGAGTAAGATGCCCATTCTTCATATCTATTAAGGCTCCGGCCATAGCAAGAAACAGCCTCCATAAAATAAGTGATAGTCTTTTGTCATGGTCCATGCCTATGAATACTGAGTCGACCGAGATATAGCAATTTTTGACTTTGATCAACACATCTTCAAGCATGCCTATGGGATACTTCATCGATCGGTCCGCAAGTTGGAGTGTCATATTTGTTAGCTTGAGCTCCAACTTTCAGCAAGTGGCTAGCAAAATGAGACTTACACTTGCTCCAAATTGCATAAGGCATTCTTAAACTCGAAGGGACCAATAGTCAATGAAATCAAGAAGCATCCGGATCTTTGAGCTTCGGAGGAAGTTTTTTTTGGATGATAGCACTACACTCTTCGATGAGTTCCATAGTTGCAAAATCATTGAGCTTTCTTTTGTTTGAAACTAACTCTTTTAAAAACTTCAAATAAGTGGGCATTTGTGCTAATACCTCGGCAAAGGAATATTTATGTGGAGTTGTTTGAAGACGCTCAAAAACTTTTCAAATTGCTTATCTTGGGCGTGGTACTTCAGCCTTCCGGGAAAAGGCACCGGAGGTACATATGGTTTTGGCGGGATGTAGACTTTTCACTTCGAAGGGGCATCATCTCTCTTTTCTTTCACTCCATTATCCCTCTTGTTCTCCTCATTCCCTAAGTTGGGGTTATCTATGTCAATCGTCACCTCTTGCCTCTTCCCCCCTTCTCATTCGAATCCTCAACACCCTCTTCCCCAATCTTCCTTTTCCCTTTATCAACAATTGCTTTTTCAACACTACCACTTCCAGTTGGACGCGCATCATTTTCGGTTGGCATTGACGGTTTATCGTACGCCATTTCACTCTTCAAAATAACTACCTTCACATGCTCTCTCGATTTCATCTCAGTTTTGCTCGGTAACCCCCTTGAGGTCGGGGGTTGAGAGAGTTTACGATTTGACTAATTTGGATCTCCAAATTTCAGTTTTGAGTGACAACTTGATCAATTTGTGATTGTAACCCTTGCATCTTTTCCAAGGATACATTCAAGAAATGCTCGAATGCCACTTCCTAGTCTTTCCTTTATTCGGCTTGTTGAGGAGGTTGTGGTTGAGGGTGGGTCAGTGGTTGAAATTGTTGGTTTTGATGTGGATGATATTGATTTTGTGGTGGATAAGGTGGATTATAGAATTGTTGGTTTTGAGGGGGCAATGGTGGTTGTTGTTGGTAATACTATCCTAGATTCCTCGGTTAAGGGTTAGGATTAGGTCTCAGGGGTGGAGTTTGTGGGTTTTAGACATTGGAAGTATTTGACTAAGAAAAATACGGGTGATTCCTCCATCTGGGGTTATAAGTGTTTGAATATGGGTTGTTCCCCGGCCTTTGGTGATAGAAAGCATTAACTTACTCATACCAGGTATTTGATGAAGAAGAGTTGTCCGGAGTAGCATGCAGACAAGAGTTATAAGGGTGAGGTCCCCCACACATCTCATAAGGATACGTGATCATTTCTTGGGGTGTTTGACTTGACACCGCACTCACGGAGAATTGATCTAACTTCTTTGTAAGATTCCCCAAGGTTGCATCAATTTTAGCCTCAATTTTGGCTTCTAAGACTTCAAAAGCGTGCGCTTGAGGCATACCGGTGTTGTTCGGATTTGGTCTTCGAATTGGCCCTCTTTCGGAAGACCATGTGTTGTTCGCCACCACTCTTTCAAGAAGATGTTAGGCATTCGGTGCATCTAAAACCATCAAAGCACCTCCAGCAGCCGAATCAATCATCACGTTGAGCTCGTGAGATATACTGCCATAGAATGATTGACCAACTTTCGATCCTCACAATAATGGGGCGGGCACTTCCTTTGTAGGTCCTTAAATCGTTCCCATGCCTCATAAAAGCTCTTCCCTTCATATTGTCGAAATGAAGTGATGTCGTTCCTTAACTTCATAGTCTTGGAATGTGGGAAGAATTTGTCAAGAAAAGCTTGTGATACCAAATCCCACAAACTGTTCGTCTCAACCAAGAGAGAGGTATACTAAGACTTGGCATCATCTCTCAAAGAGAAATGGAACAATTGGATTCTCACCGCGTCTTCCATCCGTGAAGGTATTGATATGGGTGATTGGATCCTCCGTAGCTAATCCCATAAAGGCACCTTGTTGGAGAAGGGATATATAGGCGGGCTTAATCTCGAAATGGCTAGCCGTCACTCTTGATCGTCCCAATTGTTGTTGTATCATCTCCATACTAGGCATAACATAATCCCAGACTTGTCTAGGTGCTGATTGTTCCTTTGATATTGTTGACGATTATACATCGGAGGGTTATACACCAAAGGTGGTGCATAGTTTGGTAAATTCGGATCATGAAGTGCCGGCGGTGATTGAAATGGTTGATTTTCATTATTTTGGGCATTGGGCCTTTATCGTGGATTCAATATCGGTGGCACTTGATTTTGGAAATTTGACTCTTGTTGGTGTTGCTCGACCGGAGGACCTTGATTTTGATTGGGCAACGGTCCTTGGGGTTAGTTTTCATTGAGAAGGGGTCCTCGCAGAAGTTGTGTTACATTTCCTGCCATATCGAACGGAATGGGCTCTAATTCTTGCCTTCGATTTTTTCTAAGGGCTCTAAGCTTTCTCTCAATCTCTGGATAGTGTTTGAGGTTGTCGTCGCTATGAGCCCGTCGCAT
>JBBMKE010273827.1:0-13977 GCA_037834125.1 Lippia alba | reverse complement strand
CAGATATGCTTCTGTCTCTTGGAGCAAAGATATCATCTTCTGAACTAGGTTCAACTTCATCATAGTAGTCACTCTCTTCAATATAATCCTCATCTTCTGATTCAGAGTCTTCTGTGCTGACTCAGAACCATCACCTGCTGGACTGTCTTCAGGGTCAGGATCTGCTTCCTCTCTCATGTTGCCTTTCTTCTCTGTTGCATCTCTTCTATTGCAACTGTGCTCTGTTGCATCTCTCCTCTTCCCTCTGTGAATTGCTTTCTTTTTATTCCCTGCATCTTTTTTTTCAGTGGTCTGTTTTTGTTTTCCTTTGTCCTTAAAATCCCTTGACTTTGCCTTGCTTCTTTGGTTGGTTGGTTTCTTAGCAAGCTGAGGTTCCTCAGGGATTGCAACTTCTTCATCTTCCTGGAAACTTAAATCCTCGCCCAGGTTTAAGTTGAATTGCTCATGCAAAAATTGGTACTGATCTGAATCCAAGTTTGAACTCTGCATATAAATAAAGTGCTTTGGAATAAAGGTATGTTACATCATTGTGATTTAAAGTTTGAAATAATTAACAACTTAATCTGTTTGGAAATAAAGATATGTTACCTCATTGTGATTTAAAGTTTGTTCTGTATTCACATGCAGGTTTGATGTTTGTACAACTTCATCATCCATAGTTGAGGGTTGACTATTGTAATCATGGTCCATGTCAAAGGTCTGCACATGAAAAAATTCACTTACAAAAGAAATACCACTAATATTCAATGTAAGTCAAATACTTTTGGCTTGAATTCTATTATCATACCTCATTCACATTTGCTTTGTCAACAGCTTCATGATCAACAATTGAAGATCGTCCATGATAATCATCTTCCATGTTAGAAGTCTGCACATGCATATTATACACTTACAGAATTCCAATACAACCTGGAACTCAACTTCTGTAATTTTAACAATGGAGTATTATACCTGATTGAGATTTGAAGCCAACAGAGTTTCATCATCCACAGTTGTAGGTTCTATATGGTGATCATGATCCATGCTTGAAGTTGTCACAGCTTCCTCATTCAGAATTGAACCTTCCTCATTCAGGTTAGAAGACTGCACATAATGAGAAATTTTGTAAGACTTCAACTAAAATTAATCAATAAAATTAATCATCCTAAACAGACATACTCCAATTGTTCAACATACAACTAATCATTTTCAGTACCTCATTCAGTTGTGAAGCTTGGCTCATTTCATGCTCCTGTGTTACAACAGGCTCATTTTGGGATTGAGAAAGCAAGCTCAAAACCTCCTCTGTACTTCTTCTTCTTCTTGTGGATGATTCAGGCTCACTGATGTCTGCATTTTGCGTTATAACAGGTTCCTCTTCTTGCTGGGGTGGTGGCCAACCAGGAAATGTTAGAAACTTAATGGTTTCAGGCTCTTCACCATCCCTCTCTTGACATAATGGAAACTCAGAGCCATCAGGTTCAAATGCAGCATGGATAGCTTCATCCTCTCTTACAGAGTACAACAGAACTTCTCCAGCGACACGGTGTGTGTTTAATAAGTCTACAAATGCACAATGTCCCCAAATATGCCGTACTGCATGCTCATCTGTCATGGGAAGATGAGGATGTTTGTAATAGAAGTGCACACAACTTCCCTTTCCACCAGCCTCCCTATACATGTCCCAAATCCCTTTCCAGTCCAAATAATCTAAATCAAACTTCCCTCTGTACACTTTTTTCCCATTTACATACGTTAGTGCACCACTGCGAATCACAGCCCATTCACCACCAACATGCATATACATGTCCTTCATTGGCCCAAAACCCTCATCTTCCTTCTCCACACTGTACGAAAAATCCAAAGCTCTCAGTAAGAACTCAAAAACGCAAAATCCACAGAACCCATACCCTAAACCCTCCACAGTTTCAGTTGTAATCATTTAGAGAAAATGAGAAATTTCATCACAATAGTGTCAGCAACGCAGAACCCATACCCTAAATTCATCAAAAATCGCAAAAAAAACTCCTTCTAAGCAAAATGTATCAAGCTAATCCATGGTTTCACAGTAAAAAGCACAAACAAGCACAGAACTCTCCAAAACCCTAGCTTCACGGAACAACTTAGAGAGAATTACAAACCTGGACCGTGTAGGATCGTTGTCTTCTTCCATCGGTCGAAAAGAAAGCGATATCCTTGTCTGAATCAAGCCCAAAATGGAGTGGAACCCTTCTTCTTCGTTTCCCGCTTACTCTCTGCAACAGAAGGGTGAAATCTGATTTTGATTTTGACTTGGGGTTAACTTTTGGTGAAATATGGGGGAAAAAGTGTCAATCTCAGAAGGGGCAATTAAGGTATTTCATCTCCTAAACGTCCCAGAAAGCTATCGGGGGGCGGTGAGCATCTGTTTGAAACCATGGGGTTTTTTAACTGACTTTTTAAAACCCAAGGTTTTTTCCATCGGTTTTGTAAACCACAGGGTTTTTGGCGCATATAACTCATATTTTTCAAGAGCTATGATTCAGGTTCGAATTCTTCTGCCCACTTAGAGGGGGGAGGGGGGGTTAGAAAAACTATTTAGTGTGGTTGAGCCACGTATATATTAAGAATGCTGGTGTTTTCTAACTTTAGAATTATCTCTATATATATGTAGATTAATAGAAAAAACAGTAATCGATTGTTCTCGATTTTTCAAGTTCAAAATTGTTCTTGTATAAGTAAGATGTATTTTGTCTGAAAAACGACCGTCGTGTGTATTCGGAATATGGTTCCTCCCACTTATTAGACCAACATTTGTAGTGTTCAAGGGTTGAACATGAGTTAAATTTGGTGGTTAATGAAGCTCAAAAATAAGAGTCAAAAGAAGAGAAGGGACAACTTGAGTACTTTGAAAGAAAAAGGCAATCTTATGCTCAATAAAGAGATCACATTATTTGGAAGAAACAAAAGAAAGGAAAAATTGAAACAAAAATGTGTGTTCAAAATGGCTTTAATTTGCGTTACTTTTTGTGACGAGACTAAAAAACCTAAAAAGCATCCAAGAGGGAGGAGAAATTTTTCTAAAGATAAATAATAAAAGTGTGTTTGGAGACATAAAAAGATGAATTTTGTTGCTGAGTAATGAACCGAAGTTGTTTATTGACAAGATGGATCAGTATCAATTACAAGTACAATTTATTTTATTTTGCTTTATAATTTGCTTTGAAAATTGGTTATCTCATATACGGACACGGCGATACAATATGACAATAAAAAAAAAACTTTTTGAAAAAATTTTATGTGTGGAGTGCCGAATACGATATTTAATACGGGTATTCGACACGATATAATAAAATAATATTTTTAAAAGTATTCATATATTAAAAAAATTTAATAAAAAATGTATAATTGGGGGGCCAAAACTGAATGCATGAAATAGTCTTACATCACCCACACTTAGTATTTTGTATTATAATATTGCATCTTATATCATATTTCCTTCGTAATAATTGGAGAATTATTATTTAAAGATGATGATGGAACTATATATATAATAATGTTGAGCACTATTTGTTCTTATGAAATTAATAATGGAAATTCCTTAACATAATCATCATAATGTTTATAAATTGAAGGGTTAGAGCAGTTAAAATGTAGTGTACTCAGTATCGGAGCCATAAATTTTATTTAGGGAGTCCACCAAAAAATAATACTAAACATATATTATTTGTTTGGTTTCAATTATAGTTAATTTACTATATTAACTCTCACTAATATTTATTTTAATTTTAATTAGGGTCCATAATAAAAAAACCCAATAAAGTTACATACACAATATCTATATGTATATACATATAATTAAAAAGAAAAAAATTAAGGGGTTCAATTGTATCCAGTCAACACTAATTGAGTGGAAGAAATTATAATTTTTAATTAATTTCAGGAGTTTAAAATTTTGATTATAAATACGAAGAGTTTTAAATTTTATAGTGAATTTTCATATTTTTTAGGTGTTTGCAATTAGTAAATGTCTCATTTCTTTGAGATGCCTACAAATTTAGTAATTGAATTATTCTTGATTAAATATTTTATTTTGAACTGCCAATAATTATTCATTTGCTTCAATTTTTGAAGTGCATCAAGTATCCCACCCTTTAAAATGCCTAAAATTTAGTGAGGGAATTAGTCCAATTTAGTTTTATCACTTTTTGTGGTGAAATTTTTTATTTCATACTCATTCCGGTCGAATCCAACCAATTAAGAGGGTAATTGTATACTTGTTATTTGATTTGTTACTCTCTAAATTTTCACCAATTACATGACAAGTGTAAAATAATCGCACATTGAGTCAAGTTCGACCTAGAATTAGTCCTGTAAAATACCTATAATTAATCAATAAGACTATTCACTACGATCAATGTATATATATATATATATAAAGGGGTATCATACTCTTTCTATTTATTATCATAAATCTGAGTGGAACAATTAAAACAAGTTAATAATTTTTTTTAAGCCAACAGGGGGTGTTCAAATGTTCAAGACAAGGTCTTGTATTCGAATCCGCTTGGGTGTGTTTGTTTTAAAAAAAAAGTTAATAATTTTTTTTAGCACAAAATGACGAACTTTGTTAACTAATCAAATCAGCCTTATAACTTATAAGCATTGAAATTACTAAATATGAGTATTTTGAAATTATTTTACTGATCATGGACTTAAAATAGTTTGTTTGGGCCCAGCCCATTTTGTTAACAGATCTCTTTTGTGTGACCAAAGAAATTCCACTTAGACCTTAGTTACTAACAAGTCCAAATGTCACATGAAATTGGTTGCTGTGGGCCTGTGGCCTGCCCATCCAAACCAACCCACAAAGAAACGACATGCTATAGGCCGACGTGTCGGATTTTAATTTGAATCTAATTTGAATTTGATCCCATTTTTTGTATAGTCGACAGAAAAAAAAAGTTTGATGAATAATATCAATTGTAAATATCAGTTATTCAAAATAAAAGAAGCAATAATTCTCAGTTAAAGATCCGATTATTTATATTATTTTACAAATAAAGAATAATAATAAAAATATTAAAAATTAGAAATTCAATATATATGATGGACCTAAATTACGCTTGAATCAGCTCCGTACACATATCGCCATCTGGACGGTTCCTTCTGTTAACCTAAAGGCACTTGAGCTTAGACGCTCGGGGAGATGGGCTCGCGATACGGATCCAGCCCTTCAACCCACAGCCTTACTCACTAAGGCCCACCTGCCATGATTCGTGCCTCGAGCGCGGGATCCATTCTCTAGGTCTCGTCTAACGCACGCAGTGTCACCTTGAGGGGACAGTTATCACCCTCGTAAGGTTCCTCCTTCCGTACCAAGAGGATCTCCCTCGAGGATACCTAAGTTCACGTATCCTGCATATCATCCAAGCGTCCCGACGCTTGGACCCAGGGACTTTTTCCCCTTGAGCGTTCTCACGCTCAGGAAGGGCCTTCAAAGCCTTCTGAAGTTCGGGATAATCTTTCCTGTAACTGCCGCGGACACACATGCGCAGCACACACATCCCTGACACACCGTTACCATCTATCAGTGGGTATCTTTCAAGGATATCACTTTCAAACCATCACACGACGCCACGTGTCTAGGACAACACTAGGTTTGGAACCACTCAGTCGCATTTACCAAATCAGCCTCGCCCTTAATCTATAAATATGAGAATTTCCTTCACATTTTCTGGGTCATCTTCTTCACAGAGACTACGTACAAAACTGGGCTTCATCCCTGTTCATCTTCCCAAGCTCAAACTCTTCATCATTTTCTGCATTCTTGCTGCACACTAAAGGTGTTATCATAGCTGGAAAAACCTATACTATCTTGGATACCCAGTTCCTGAGGTACTCAAGCATGTGATGGTCTTCCCCTCAAACAAATTCTAAATTGGTGGTGATTTAGTGCTAATCCAGTACTTACACCATCAATATGTATCATTGCATCAATAATATATCTTTCAATATTTATCCTAAAATAATATGTGATCTTTCACTAATAATTTTAAATTAACAAATATTAAATGAATACAAGTAAAAGTTAACTAATTAATTAAATAATAATTATTTGGTAATTATTATATGTTTTATTTATCGTTTTATATATATGTATATTTCTAAAAACAAATAAATTTTATTGTTTATCGAATTGAATCTTTTATTTGGGTTGGACCAGATCCAATTTTATGCAGATTCAATATTAATGAATTTGGCTTTGATAATCGGATATTCTCATCGAATTTGAATATTGAATTTTCGAATCCAACCCTAAAGCAACTGGTTTGACAATTCTAACATGCTATATATTATTAATCAAATATAAAGATTTAGTATAAAAAAAAATGTAATTCAAACTCAATTCAATTGGAACTCAATCAGCTATAAGAACATATTATCATTCTTTTATATTTTCCATCTTTCAAATAATAAATGCTAACAGGCCCTCATTACCGGTTGATTACTCTATTATTGTATGGAGAAAGAGAAAATAAAAAGAAATAGCTAGATTCTTGCATCTTCTTTTGGCAGATGCAGACACACACATATACTTTACGCTTCCAGGCTTCTCATGGGACTTGTGCCACTCCAACTTGGCTCAACCCAATCCAGATCTAAATCTATCAAATAAATTAATTCAAGATTCCTAATTTACAATTTGCCCATAACCAATCCAATAAATTTAGTCCAACTACAACATAGGGATAACTATATAAACGTTCATCCATGTTCCATAAATTATAAGAAGAAACACATATGACCTGAGCCCATACTATTTTTTCACAACTCTTATTCAACTTGACGGTGCTTTTTACAAATTTTCAACTACGAAATTGAATTAAACCCGAACCCTACTCTTCGATAACCCAAAAACAAAACCTTTCCCTTTTAACACTTGTGAGTACTTATTTTGTAAATGACTCAAAATCATATGGCAAATTCAAATACGAAAATCCCCCAAGTCCAAAAATAGGTTCCAATTTATGTGATATGTGGGACCATGAGGTAAAATTATTGCCATAGTATTTGCTAATTTGTGAACAAAATCTCGATGGCCAAACATATTGTCTATCATATCATCAACACATAGAGAAAAGTAAAGTAAAGTAGCTCCAAAACAAGTGCAGCATCAACTATTCTTGATTTTGTCATTATTATTGAGAGCCTTTATTTAGAAAGTGAGGGTTAACCCAATTTGTGGACACGTTGGAATATGTAATGGGAAAATGAAGGCCTCATATGTCGCCTCGCCTAGCTGTTTCCATTGAATTGAATGGATAAACTTCAACACTCACTGACTTCATTTGTCTACGATGATGAGACGTAGCGCTCCTCATTCTTGGACGGTAGATGGGGTTCGAGATGGATCGGATTATAAGAATTTTTTTTATATTAATGTTTATTAAATGCAATTTTTCAAATTCTTAGACGGTAGGTCCAGTTTGAAATGGATCAAGTTAATATAATGTGGCATGAATCTATTGAGTCGTGTGGCTTAGCGTACATTCAAAACGTGTAACGCATGATGCATTTGACTTTTCCTTTTTATCGATCTGGTACTCGGCGAAAGGGCCTCAAGATTCTACACAAAGAGTCCAACACTCAGATCTATTGCTCGAGGTTTGGTAATTGATCATGCTGATCGATCTCCCCTCAATCTTAGAGGCCACATGACTATTAGCGGTTCCTAAAGGAAGTGGCCGACCACGTATTAATGAGCCCCTATAGTGGGACCAAATTTAAGTGGTCGATTCAGATTGACGCTCGACACTATCAAACTGATTTTTGGCTCGATCAATTATGTTTTGATTTCTCAGAGTTTTCCCTCACCCAATTGAGTGAATGACTAATCTCCCGAGATAACTGAAGGTGATTATTGCGGTCCCAACATCGTTTTTTACATCCACAAGGTTCGAACTCGAGACCTTGCTTAATTGAACTCAAATCTCTATCCACTTGAGTCAACTGCCCGTTGGTTGGCTCGATCAATTATGATTTAAATTTTTTTATATTATCAACGTCATCTAAGTGGTTAATCGATTCATTTTTTAAGATAATAACTCGGGTTTGAATCTCATTTGGGGTTGGGGATACGTATAAAAAATGCTCATTCACTTAATTTTTAAATTAAATTATTATTAGTTAGATAGTTTTTATTAATAAAATGGTGAGAGATTTTAATGTTTAATTAATGGGTGTCCAATTAAAAAAAATGAAAAAAAAAGAAGGAAAAAAATGGGTATAAAATTAAGGAATAAAGGGTAAGAAATGGCATATATACATATTGTTTTAGCTTAATATAATAAAGTATAGATTATTTCAGCCCCTCTCAATCCTAACCCTAATCCATGCTACAATCGCACACAACGGCGATCAACTCTCAGGCGACGACAGGAGATGGAGTCGCCACCAAACGCACTTAAACGGCTGCTACTTCGACAGCCAACACACCGGTTATCCCCAGAATCGGAAAGCTCCACATTTTCAATAAGGATCCTAATAGAAGATCTTTCGGAACTATATCAGAAAGGAACAGAATACCGCATATACAACTTTCCGACAACGAAATCGACGAACTATCCAAGCCTTTCAGGTTTGCACTGATCGGAAAGTTCTCCCACGGGTATCCGACCATAGCTCGTCTCCATGAACTATTCATGGAATTAGAGCTGAAATGAGAGTTCAAAATATGAGTCATGAACGTCAAACATGTTTTGATCCGACTAAGTTGTGAAGAGGACTACTCAAAAGTATGGCTACGACGAATTCACAACTTTGACAGATATCCTATGCGCATCCTTAAATGGACCCCTACTTTCAACCCTAAAGTTGAATCGTCGATTACTCCGGTTTGGATCAGGTTACCATCTTTGAAAACTCAATTTTTCAACCCGGATATGTTGCATGATATAGTGAGTCAAATTTGAGAACCGCTAGGGTTTGACGACGGGACCTTCGACTGCAATCAACCAGATTATGCTCGTGCATGTGTGAAACTTGATTTGCTCAAACCCCTCAAAACCAAAATCAGCATTGGTTTCAATGGAGGAACCCTAGTGCAACCGATTTTTTATGAGAGATTACCATCATATTGCTGGAGATGCTCAAGACTAGGGCACGATAAAAAGGATTGCCATGATACGGTCGTGGTTGAAGGGTCAGAGGAACAAACTGATCTTTAACAGGTGATTCAAGGAAAGAGATATGCACAAGGGAAAACAAACACTACGAAGAATCATGAAGAGACAACAGCAAATTCACAGGGACGTGATGATATAACTGAGCAGCCGAAACAGGCAGAACAGAAATCGAAGGTTTGGAGGCAGAAGAATAAAGATGCCACATATTCTGATTCTGCTAAAGACGTAGCACCACCAAAAGACACAGAATCAAATAAATTAACTGGCATGGAAAACAATGAGGAAAGCAGTCAAGAAGAATCGGACCAAGATGTCAATAACAATGAGGAAAAATCGGTCTATTCGGATGGAGATAACTCTGACGAAGAACGAAGTGAACATGCTGCTAGTGAACCGAAAAAGGAGGTAAGAGACCAAGAGGAAGAAGAAATTGCCGATCTCAAACAACTGGCTCTACACAGATCATCGGAATCAGATAATGATGGATTCTCACCGGTGGTATAGAAGAAGAGGCGAGGCAGACCACCAAAATCGGCAAATTTGGCCCCTAAAGGAACGACAAAGTCGTTGGTCATCACAAAGGGTTTATCATGATTAATTACGACCTTATATGGAACATTAGGGGGATGGGGAAACCTGATCACCGTCGCTCCCTCAAAAACCTATGTAAAAAGAATAAGTTTAATTTTGTTGCTATACTTGAACCTATGATTCAATTAAATAAATTTGATGTGTGTTGTAAATTTAATTTTAGCAATGTTATTCATAATATGTCTAATCATATTTGGTTTCTTTATTGAGAGGACTTGGAGGTTGATGTGCTTAATGACAACAGACAATTCCTACATCTCCGAGTACGATGGAAAGTGTTGAACAAAACTTGTCTGATGACGATTCTATACGCCCGTTGTAACCAGTCGTGAGAAGGGAAATCTGGGAACACTTCGAATTGCAGAATTGCAATGAACCATGGCTTATAGGAGGTGATTTTAATATTGTCATGTCAGTTGGAGAAACAAATGATGCCTTAGACATAGACATCCAAGCCATGAGTGAATTCGGGAACTTCATAAATGTGTGCGGGCTCATCGAACCTCCGGTTGAAGGGTCTCCTTTCACCTGGACAAACAAGAGATGCTGGAAGTGTCTTAATAGGACTCTAGTAAATGAAGAATGAAGTGATCTATTTCCCCAAACCAATGTGAAGCACCTTGCAAAAAGCTCTTCAGGCCACTGTTCGTTGCTCACCAACATGACTGATACAGTTCCAACTCACCCGACAACCTTTCATTTTCAAGAAATGTGGATTAGGCACCACGATCTCAAGCCCACTGTTATTGAAAACTGGAATTTACCTATGAGAAGCCGCGGGATGGGGAGACTTGCTGACAAACTCCAACGATTGAAAGCTCACAGTAAAAGTTGGAATATAAACGTCTTTGGAAAAAATTTCGACAGAGTGAAAGAAGTGGAAAAAGCGGAACTCAAAGCCGAGAATACGTTTGACAATAACCCATCATATGAGAACTCACCAATTGGAACAAGGCGATAGCAGAAAGGAAAAAAATTTTGGCAATGGAGGAAGACTTTTGGCTACAAAAGGCGGCTTGCAAATGAATAAATGAGGGCGAGAGAAACACAAAATACTTTCATTCCCTAGTGAAGAAGAAGAAGTTTTGCAGTAGGATTAGTGTAATAAAGGAAGGAGAAGATGAGATCTCGGATCAAGAACAAATTAAAGAATCGATACAAAGATATTTTCGACACCTTCTCTCGGCTCCGGATAACGAGGGCGCTATCAATGGAAATTTGGAGATAGTGCAAAGAATTCCCACTGATGAAGACTTGATAACACTGGACAAAGAACCAAACACAGAGGAAATCGGTCAGGCAGTCTTTGGGCTCAACCCGAGTAGTGCAGCGGGCCCTGATGGATTCAGTGCGAAATTTTATCAAACCTTCTGGGAATGCATCGGGGAAGATGTTGTGGAGGAGGTAATGGATTTTTTCAGTGGAACTAGGCTCCCCATGGCATTCATGGCAACTTCGATAATCCTTATCCCCAAGAAAGAGAACTCGATACATTGGAGTGAATATCGGCCGATAAGCCTATGAAATGTGTCAAACAAGATTATTACTAACGTGCTCAACAACAGACTAGTCTCGGTTCTTCCATAAAATTATTGAGGAAAATCAAAGTGGCTTCGTCAACGGAAGAGTGATAAGTGATAATATTCTCCTTACACAGGAGATGGCACACTCACTGGAAAATAAGAGCATAACCAAAAATGTTTTATTGAAGCTTGATATGGAAAAAACATATGATAGGATTAGATGGGATTTCCTATATCAAATGCTCTTGGATAAAGGTTTCTCTCAGAAATGGGTCACTTGGATTCGAAACTGCATATTTGATTGTTGGTTCACTACCTTAGTAAACGGCGCTGCTTCGGGAATTTTCAAATCCTCCAGAGGGCTCCGTCAAGGAGACCCTCTTTCTCCCTCTCTTTTTGTAATTGCTTCTGACTATCTTGCGTGTTCTTTAAACATATACATGCGGGAACAACCAAATGCCAGATTCAAAACATCAGTCGAGCTACACGTATCTCATCTTGCGTACGAGGATGACATGATTATATTCACTAACAACAAGCCTCTTTCTCTACAGGGAGTAAAACATATTATTTCTCAATACGAACTTGTTTCTGGCCAAAAGATTAATGCCAAGGGTTTCTTTGTGGTAGGAAATAACGACCGAGCCGAAGCAGCGGAAGTTCGGGGGATCCTAGTATTTAGGGAGGAGAAACAGTCGTTCAAGTATCTCGGGGCTTCTCTTTATAGAGGAAGGAAGAAAACCATTCTTTATGACGACCTTATTGGTAGGTTTAGAAGTCGAATCAATGGGTGGGAATGTTCCTACCTCTGGCATGGGGGAAGGCTTCAGCTCATCAAATCAATACTTTTGGCTCTTCCAACACACATGTTTCAAATTATTGAACCCCCGGTTTCAGTAATTCACAAAATAGAAATCATGCTCAACAAGTTTTTTTGGGGATCGCGAGAAGGAAACCAAAAGCTGCATTGGACTAGTTGGAGGAAAGTTTCATACCCAGTGGAAGAAGGTGGGCTAGGAGTTAGAAATCTCGGGGACATGGTTAAAGCCTACACCTACAAGTTGTGGTGGAGAATGAGAACGAGCAATTCACTTTGGTCAAGATACATAAGAGCCATATATTGTAAACGTCAGCATCCGAAGTATGCGCTAGTGGCGCCGTATCATTCGACAACCTAGCAGAGATTGTGCAAAGTTAGGAGATTTGTAGAAGATAACATCTTCTGGAGCATCGGAGAGGGAAAAACGGACTTTTGGAAAGATTCGTGGCTTCATGGGAAACCAATCTCCGAAAGAATGATAGGTCCGTGCCAAAAAATGCAAGTCTAGGAATTCATTACTAATGGAGAATGGAAGAGAGATAGGCTAATGCAGGTTCAACTAGAGGAGCTGGTAAACGAAATAAGCGAAACACCAATCCAAGGTGGTCATGGGGACAAGGGTTTATGGAAAGGCAGCAAAGATGGAAAGCTCTCGCTTCGAGCTGCATGGGAAAAGACAAGGGTTTCCAACTCTTTTTCGGATACTCTAAAAACTATTTGGTCGATCAACCTTACACTTACAATAATGGTCTTCCTCTGGAGACTCATGCACGATTGGATTCCGATCGACGAGTGGCTACACCGTAAAGGGATTATCTTCCCTTCAAAATGTGTCTGTTGTGTTAATGAGGAAACACTTAGCCATTTATTTATTAATAGCAATAAAGTTAGAGAAGCTTGGAGTTTTTTTAACAGCATGTTCAATGTGCAAGTGCCTGAGACGGAGTCAATACATGCGGTGCTCAATGCTTGGATGTACTCATCTCCATTCAGTCGAAAAAGACATGTGAGATTAATAATTCCTTATTTGATCTTCTGGTTCGTATGGGCAGAAAGAAATAGAAGAAAGCATCAGGGAATGAGCTTTACAGCTTACAACATCAAAAGACAAGTCTTACAACATTTAAATCAAATGCATCAAACGGGGAGACTTTGAAGAAATGACTGGAGAGGCGACTGTGCGTAGCGATGATATCGGGAGTCCCGATGGAACCAAGAAAAGATAAAGTGGTTAAAATAGTGAAGTGGGTTAAACCTCTCATTAATCATATAAAGGTCAACACAGACGGATCATCCTTAGGTAATTCGGGGAATGCCGGTATTGGAGTTATAATACGTGATCGTAGAGGAAGGGTGTTAGCTGCAAGTTCAGAAGGAATTGGAGTAGCAACCAACATGTACGCGGAGCTGTTAGTGCTGGTATGGGGCATAATGTAACACCCCGTATTTCTGAGACGACAGGTAAAATATGTGATTTAAATATCATTTGCATATTAATTGAAATTATGTGAATTATGTGGATTTTTGTATTTCATTTATTTTAATTGTCGGAGAACCGAACCGGGAACCACCTTGAACTGAAATATATTAAACCGAAAAAACCAAGAACCTAATCGAGCCCCTTGGAACCGAACCGGTTCAGCCACAAACTGGCTTGAACCCCTCTTTTTCCCCACATTTCACACCTAACCATTTCAAGCAAGAGCAAGAGCAAGAAAGCCATCCAAGTTCCCAGTCTTTGATCCAACTTTAAGACTCCATATCTCTCTCGTTTCTTTACCAATTTTCGACCCCAAGTAAGTTTTGGAACCCATCTCGCCCTCTAACTTCTACTCTGATAATTTCTTCATGAAATTTGGTGCATATATGAATTTGGGCATGTAGATGAATAGTAAGG
>JBBMKE010273396.1:0-13980 GCA_037834125.1 Lippia alba | reverse complement strand
GATTCTTGAGCTTCAAGGTGAGCATCAATGGAGGTATGGAAATGGCTCCTCTTCTTCTTCTCTCTCTTGGAATGAAAATGGGATATTTTCTTGGGGAAAGGGGGTGTGGGACGTGTGATAGCTGATGAGGGGAGAGAGAGAGTGGCTCAAGTGGGGCTAGGTATGGGAGGGGTAGGTCTTAGGTGTGTAATTAGGTACGTATACGTTTGAGGGTCATTTTTGGTCGTTTAAGGCTTAAAAAGCTCGGTTCGGGTGAATGAATGCCACATAAATATCAAATAAATTACAACACTCATGTCATAAATTAAAATACGTACATTGGTCATATAATCAAGTTCCAAGTTCGTCACATGAAGAAACGAGCATGTGATCAATTAATTCAAGCGAACGTAATTCATTCATTCAAATAATCCATTTAATTCATATAGTCAAATAAATCATTTAAATCACATTGTCAAGTATTTCAAGTTATAACATAAAATGAATCATGTAATCACATAATTAATTAAATTCAAACTTGCAATTAATAACACCTAAAACAATCAAAGCCGCCGAAAGACCGAGGCGTCACACCCGATGCCTATACAACCAATCCATTCCCAAAATCACCCCGTATCTCTTCATAGGCATCACAATAAAATCAGCTGGATATTCCTTTCCTTCCACATTCACGGAGCAACTCTGAACCACCCTATTTATCTCCAAACTACTACCCAACGGCGAACTCACAACGAAACAAGTATTCACAGAAAGAACAGGCAAGCACAGAGTATCAACTAATTCACAAGAAATGAAAGAATGCGTAGCACCCGGATCGAAAAGCGTATAAATGTTCGTGTTATGAATGCAAATTGTACCTTCAACCACGGCTGTGGAATCTAGTTCAGCATCCTGCTCTTCCCCCTCGAGGGCATATGCACGAGCTTGTACCAAAGGCCTCGTTGCTCCTCTTTGAAAGCCCAGAGTCTTATCGGGACATACATTGGCTCGGTGATCTGATTTTCCACAAATGAGACAAAGCCGCAATCTCATGCGGCAATTGTAGTAGTTATGTATCGGTTCGCCGCAATGAGTGCAAGGAGATTGGGCTAATCGAGCCGCACTCAGAGCTTGAGTTGTGGTAGGTGTCGTCGGTGCTTGCGGAGGAGGTCCCCTTTGCTTCTTAAATGGGCCCTTAGCCGGTGGAGCGGCTTGTACCATGGGCCTCTTCCCCGTGTTTACTCCGAATCCTTACCCCGTATACGCCCTCAGAGCAATTGGATCTTTCTTCTTGAACTCCTCTTCTTTTCCAACGCCCTCTGAACCGTGTCGGCGAAGGAAACAAAGTTTTGCCCCGCTTGCCCATGCCGGAGATCCTGTCTCAAGCCTGCTATAAACCTCATTGATTTCTTCTTTTCGTCGCAAGTAATGTGGGTGGCATATTTCCCCAACCTATTGCAGATAGCAAGGTATTGAGAAACTGTGTGAGTGCCTTGCTTTAAGTCCATAAATTCCTGCTCCTTTTGATCCCTTACAACCTCCGGTACAAAGTTCTCCCTAAACTCTCTTGGAAGACTTCCCAAGTGGCTTCCTCTCCATCCACTTCCAATTTCTCTCTTCTCCTTTCCCACCAATCATAGGCTTCTCCCTCAAGCTGAAAAATCGTAAATTGAACCTTCTCCTCATCCGTGAACTGACGAACGTTGAATATCCTCTCAATTCGGGTCAACTAACCCTCAGAAATTGCATTAGCCAGAAAACCGTGGAGGGTTGTAACTCAAAAAGATCCCATGCGGGTCCCTATGATTATTGGGAGGTGGCGGCTGAACCAGTTGCTAAGGCGGTGGTGGTGGTGGTGGTGGTGGTGGTGGAGCTGCCTGTGCCCTTCTCTGCTCTACATAATTATATACAGCCTCCATAAAATTTTCCATGTTCATATGTGGAGGAGCTGGTGGAGTAGGAGTGCGATCTCGACGACGTCGACGCTCGGGAGATCTCTCTCTATGTCTCCTCGGAGGCATTCTGTAAATAAAACACTGAAAATACGTGCGTTTTAGTCTATGCATGAGAATATAAGCAATTCAAATAATTTCAATCACATAAACATAAAAGTGAAACAAATGCAATCACATTGTCATTTAGTCCTAAGCCGTGAGACCTAGACTGACCCACACGACACCAGAGCCGGGTTTTGCAGCCCTAGGCTCTGATACCAACAAAGGATGTAACACCCGAATGCTAGGCATCACATCCCCCGCACCGAGACCCGACCCGCATATGAAATGGACAATCCATACACGAATCCGATCACGGCGAACGGGGACACGCACACACACTCGCTATGCTAGGCGGGCTAACCCTTAAACCAATTAGTAATCAACAACAGAAGGATCAGAGCAATGCAATAAACGCGGAAGCATAACCATATATCATGTACAACGAGCTACGAGCTCCAACGGTTACATAATATTCATATAGATCATGGCCTTCGCAGCCTCAAGGAAAAGTAAAGTGCGTTCGATCAATAAATACATAAGCAAAATAACAATATGAGTGTATGTGCAAAAGATCACATGCTAGACACGAATGCAGGACCCCTAGACTCGTATTCCCGCCTAGCACGAACACACCTGCAAGTAGAAAATTGAAACAAAATCGGGTTCAATCGAAAAGGGATTGGTAGTATAAAAACAGGGCATAATACATAATATCGCGGAATTGAAACATATACATGCACGTTATGATCCCAATTGAAGTTTTAGAACAATTTCCCAAGTGGGTAAGAAAGAAAGCATCACTGGGATTATAACAATCATTTTTAATTAACATTAGGTCATTCATGGCCCGGCGAGTGGGCGTGTACAATCTCCAACCTCCTCCTCATGTGTGATCATTAAACATTCAATCATGTGTTTTCATACAATTATTCTTTCGTGCACAATCAATCGAATCATTACATTCGTACATTTATCCTTCTTCTCCGGGTGACGGACGGGTTTACAAGACCCGACAATCCATTCATTCATTGTGGCTAGTGGGGTACATGAATCCCCAAAAGCCCGACTAGCATTTCTTTGTCAAAACTCCTGACAAAGTCCGTTTCACCGTAAAAGGTTGGAACTAGTATGAGAGAATCACCGTCGGCCCTTGCCTTCCCAGATAGCCTCACACACTAAGTCCTTGGGCCCCCTGTACATTCATGCTCTCATCAAAACTTTGGTAGGATTAACAAGAAAATGGATTACATTTGAAAACATTTACACGAAAATGACTCAATATATATATACATATAAGTTTTGGCTCAAAACTTGCACATAAGGGGATTATTGGGTCATTTTAACTATTAGAAGAGAAACCCACCTTACACGACAAAAGGGAAAGCAAAAGAGCTCAAAGATCGCCCTCGCCTCCGATTGGACTGGTATCTATGCAAAAGAAGTGAAGTGAAACTCATGAGGACCAAATATGACGCACGACAACATCATGCATATGATATGAGATGCATATGAGATCAAATAAGGCCATAAAGATGCAACAAAGTACCATTTCAATCATTTGTGTTCATTCGAGGTCATATCTTGCACATATCAATATAAATCGAGCCATAATTCCTCAAATAATGACCATAATACATAATTCAACATGTATACAATTCATATGAATCATAAAAGAAAGGAAAAGTATGCATTTAAGGTTCACAATCCGAGTATTGAATCATTTACGCACGTTATGGAGCAATGAAGGCAAGTTCGTACATAACTCGAAAAATAATCAATCAAAATCATAAAAATTCATAAATTATCATTCAACCATCAATTCATAAAGTAAACCATTGAAAAACACATAAGAGAAACGTACGAAACAAGAGAACAAACAAAGAAGTGAAAACGAAACGAAAAAAGGCAACAGGTCATTTTCCCCCGGGAGGGGAAAGTTGAACTAGAAATTTCCCCGGGAGGGGAAATCTCGTCTGTGACAACTTTCCCCGGCCGGGGAATTTATAGCACAAAAGTTCCCCAAGAGGGAAAACTGCCCTGCGAGAAAAAGAAGCCACAAAAACAGGGCAAAACCTCCAAAATCCCAAACCCACACCTAAGAAACACATAAGGGCAAGATCCAACACCAAAATACCAAGAATTCAACTACAAATCAAGCAAGAAAACAAGCTCCAACAAGAACAAAGGCAAGAGATGGCATATAAATACATTTCACCAAATTTCATACCAAGTCCAATAATGGCAACTCATTAATTCTTACACTACCATGTAACAAGGTTCCATACAATCATAAATGAAGCTCATGTGATCAATTTCCACACATAAAACTCAAAGGAAACCAAGCTATATGCATGATCACCAAACTTGGGTTAAAACCCTCATGTATGCTCATATATCCATAACTCATGTAAACCTTGATCATAACATGCATACTATAGCTTAAAAGAAAGAGGAGATCATGCCATGAAATAATCAATACTCACATAAGCAAGAAAGCAAGAGATCAAAGTGGTAGAAGTTGGTAGGGATGATGAATAGTGCAATCTCTCTTCTATTCTCCTCTTGGCTCGTTTTCTTCAGCTTATTTGGAGGGTTTAGGGAGTTTAATTTGAAATGAAATGGTTAAGGGCTGATGGGTTATTATGTTAGGGAAATATGGGTTCAAGTTTTGCTTCATTTGGGTTAGTATAGAGAGAGATATGGGTCTTACATTTGGGTAGGTCATTTAGGCGGGGTTGAAATGGTGTGTTGGAGTTCCGGGTTGGTTTCGAGGGTTCAAACGAGGTCCAAAACACAATTCAAGCACACATACTCGATCATAACACATAGTACAAACACGTATTTCACAATTTTCCGAATTGAACTAATGTGGTTTCGGCAATCAAACACGTAGGTCATGCGCATAACAAATTCAAATATTGAATTCAAATTCAACAAGTAATTATAAAACTCAAAAGAGGTTAGGATAATACGAAAGAAATAACAAAATACGCAAATAAATATAAATTTAAATACGCAAATAATATCACATAACCTATACCTGTACGGATGAGAATCCGAGGTGTTACAATAGTTAAGTAGGGTGATTCTAATTGGATAAGAAGATTTGATATTTGACTTTTAGTTAAATTGAAACTTGAGTTAAACTCGAATTCTTGTAAGAAAAAGTTAAGACCGTCGAATGATTTAATTTAACGGTTTGACGTTGTATTAAGTTAACAAGAGATCTCATGCTCGAACTTTTGATAACATAGTTATCATTAATAGGAATTAGATTTAAACCAACAAAATTAATAGGAATTAGACAGAACTTTATATTTTAGTGGTTCGGTCCAACTCTTTATGTACAAAAAGAATAAAGACAAAAGTATAATATTCGCAGAAAATATGTAATTTAAAATTATTATATATTTATCTGAAATTGAAAATGGGGTATTTAATTTAATTTTAGTTATTTTTATTAGCTTTCTTCATATTTAAAATAATTAATTTATTGTTGGATGTGCGTGTTTAAAAAAAAATAATAATAATAATAATTAATTTACTGAAATATCATAAAAATAAATTATAAAAATTGCAGTGAAGAAAGATGAATTGGATTGATAAATATATAATTGTTTATAGGTCCTCAAGGAGAACAAAATCTTTTGGGAATAGAAAGAAAATCTTTTGATGTAATCACAAGATCGATATATGAAAACGACAACAACATATTGAGTTGCTTAATAGTAATATTGTTATATTGTATTTGAAATTAAGTATAATTAATAATATAATTGTTTTCAAATTATATCATTGACAGCAATGCAATAGACTATTTTATATTTTATTTTAGATTAACTTGCATATAGAACCCCGTGGTTGGTATATTTATATACGAACCCTCTCAAATTTGAAAATTACACTTTTACGTATGGTTGGTTAGATATTTTTTGCATTAAAAATAATGTGTAGTATGGATGAGTTATCAAATTGATCGATATGAAGCCATCACCCGCCTTGTTGTTGCTGAAATTGATACATATACTGGTATCACTGAAATTTCTTAAAATGATTTAATTGATAAGTTCCTATAAATTTAAGAATTCAGTTCGTTGACTGTGAAGTAGAAATAAGAAGGAATTTGCAGCAATTAGATACTCTTGGACCTTGGCTGACAGTTCTGAATAATGCTCGATTGGTTTGAGCATTTAGAAATTATCAGACTCATCTTTGAAAGAATATATTCTCAACGTATACACTAAGAACCGATTCTTGAATGCATAAACAAACGTCATCTGTTGAGATAATAAAAACATTTCAATGCATAATGTAAGTCATGCTATGTACTTGACCGGATGTGGCTTATGCACTTAACATAACGAGTAGTTCCCAATCTGACCTTGGAGATAGTCACTGGACTGCCATGAAGAACATTCTTAGTGTACAGAGGACAGAAAGATATGATTATCGAAGGATACTAGATGCAAGTTTTGCATCTGACTTAGATGATTTTAAGTTAATGTCAGGATACATTTTCTGCCTTAATAGTGGAGCTGTGAGTTGGAAGAGTTCCAAGCAAAGTACCATTGCAGATTCGACCACTGAGGCTGAATACTTAGCAGCAAATGATGCAGCTAAGGAAGGTACGCTTGGATTAGAAACTTCATTCAAGAATTGAATGTCGTTCCTAGCATGAAATACCTTATTACTGTGTTTTGTGACAACAGTGGGGCGGTTGCTCAAGCAAGAGAATCAACATCTCACCAACTGACCAATCACATTATGAGGAAATATCAGTTGATTCGTGATACCATCAAACGAGGTGATGTGAAAATTGAGAGGGTCACATCAACAGAGAAAGTGACAGATCCACTAACTAATCCCCTTAGTCGTGAAGCTTTCGAAGGTCATCTTCAGAAGATGGGACTTAGAGTAGCTTTAGAATGGCTTTGACGGGCAAGTGGGAGATTGTTAGGAATAGTGCCCTTAAAGCCGATAGTTCATGTGCTTTGTACTTTTCCTTATTGTAATTACAGACAATCTTTGAATAAAATAACGAATTGAGGCAACACTTCTTTATATGCTCTTATTTAGGTGTGTTTTTACTTTAACTGCACATATATAAGAACTCCCGTAATCCTGATGACTTATAAGACTCTTCCATTTAGGTGAAATGGTTCATGGACGAGCCCTATATCACATAAGTCATTATTAGTAAAATACTCCAAGCCAATAAGTCCTACAGACAGTGGGAGTGTCAACTCGGCTCTTTTGATGCTTGCTCGCATGATCGTGCCCTTAAGAAGGACCACCTTGTTTCATGGGGTGCAAAGTGTATAGTTGATACGTGCGTGATACATTGGGATGCTTACTTGTTTAAGTAAGTACATTGGGGTGCCTCGTGTGAGAAGATTCCTAAATGGGAAAGAAAGTTTATATTTTAGGAAATGGAAACTTCTAGATTAGGAAATATCTCACGAGTCATTGATGTTATTAATTGATCTTTAGACTTAAGATTCCATTTGTTACTTTGTGAATTATTTATATCAATCTTAGGTGTAAGCTTTAAATGGTGTCAAATTTGACAACTAATTCAAGGCTTATGCTGGGACTGCACAAGTGATTCACGAAAGTAAATGAGAATCGATAAAGGACCTACACTTGCATTAGCAAGTTGATCTCTTATTGTGTAAGTCATTCATTCCATATTGGAGTCCTTGGCCAATGCAGTAGATAAAAACCTCAAGGAAAGAGTTTCTTGGATTGAGATCAAATAGATATGAAATGCATTTAGCTTTAAGACAGAGATTACTAGGGTTCTAGTTATTCCTTTACCCTAGAGCTTAGTTGAGAGATAGGATGTAGGAGGATTATATCTCACATGAATAAATGACTTAAAGGTTTTGTCGAATCAAGATATTCTTATTCAGTTGGGGGTTAAACACTTATTGCTAGACTATGGTCGTTTAATCTATGGACTGATTAATTAACTAATGAATTAATCAATTAGGGTCACTCCTAATTGAATTAAGAACCTAGAGGGTCACACGCAACAACCCGGTCACGTGGGGTAAGGCTTGGAATCGATTAAACGAGTTAATCGAATAAAGAAGGTTACGAGACACGTGTCCATGATGGACACGTGGTCCTGACGTGTATTTATTAAATAATTAATGTTTTAAGTATTTATTAAATAATTAATGTGGACTTTGGTTTAATTTTAAATTAATAGTTACAATTAATTATTTAATAATTCTTTACAATTAAGTATTTATATCAATCTAAGACATTTGTCCAACATATAATATTAATGTTGGTGGATATGCCTCATTTATATTCTTTTGTAATTAAAAGTTTTAAGAGTGTAACTCAAATATAAATCCAAGTGGATAGAATATTTTTTATGTTATAATTTAGGATTAGCAATAGCAGTATGTAATTTATATGTAACTAATTATGGTGATGCATAAATACATGGTGTAACATGTTACAACACCTTATAGTATTTTAATTGTATAGTTTTTTGCATTTGTATTTGTATGTGATATAAAATAATTTAAAAGGTTAATTCTAGATACCCCCTATCTTTTGGGGCTTAATGCGCTTTGCCCCCTAACCGTTGAATCGGTGCGATCTCCCCCTAACCTTTGAAAAATATCACACTTAACCCCTTTTAACAAACTTTGACCATCAATTTCTCTTTCATTATGGCGACAAAAAATTCAAGATCACCGGCATCGTCTTGGTCTCTCCAAGGCAAACAAAGGTCATACCCTCGTTGATCCTATCAACCTCCAAAAGCCACTTCAATGCTTCGCCCATTGTGTGTCGTCTTTGACCGGTGATTTCTACTTCATCGGTTGTCGGATTTTGGTCTCGAGACCATTGTTGTTTTCGTTGCGTCAAGAACTCCAATTTGATATATAATATCATCACATTGAAAATCTACTTTGTGCAAATCTACTTTGCCAAAGGGGTTAATTGATACTTTTTAAAGGTTGTGGGGCAACCGCACCAATTTAAAGTTTGGGGGGTAAAGGGCACTGAGCCCCAAAAGACAGGGGCTATTTGGAATTAGCCCTAATTTAAATTATCTATGAGAGTTTTTTGTTTTGAAGTTGGGTCTTTTCAACTTGAAATTAATTGTGTAGTCTACTTACTTTAAAATTCAGCTTACGTTTGTTCCTTACAATATCGACTTGCGTTATTTCGATTTTTATCGCGTTGATTTGACTTTCTAATTTAATTACATAATCCTTAATAGTACTTTACTATTTGATCTTGGAACATGATGGATGTATTTGATCTTAGTTTAGACGAACAAAAGTTATTTTTTGTAGGGCGAAGATCACAAACTCATAAGGCGAAGGAAGTGTCACATTTGGTGGTCAGATTGCTACTATGATATTGAAGGTTCTTCTTTATTACATTATGCTAGAAAACAACTACACCAGAACACGGATAGCCTTGTGGGCACTAACGACAAGTATGTATTCTCCCGTTGCCAAACGAACATCACTTTAATGCCCATCATTACCGCCTGGATGACTGGACGCCTCTTCGGAAGGCCAGCATGGGATCCAATAGCTTCGTATAGTACGAGGGGTTGTAATATTATTCTTGGCCTTAATTTTTTTTTTGGTCAATGAGTTTGGTAGAGGCCTTTGTAGTTTGAAGAATGTTTCCCACTTCATGTATATTGTTTCTTATTTTCATGGGCATTCAAGTATGAATTATTTGTATGATTCTTGGATCATGAACAATTATACTTTTTTTTGTCCTGAACGGAGCAAAACCCACACAGGGGTTACAGAGCATTAACCGAACTCATCATTCTCCTTGAGCCTAGGCATCTCCCAGACCACCAAACTCTCAATAAGAGTGTGCCCTCTTCCAGCAAATCTATCAGCGCTCCCATTCCGTGTTCTCGACATGTGCTTGAAGGTAACATCCCACGGTTTCCTTAACAACGTCTGACAATCCAAAATCAGATTTCTCATGGAATGATCCTCAATGCTGTCACTATTAATCAGTTTCACAACCACCTCCGAATCAACCTCAATCTCCATTTATGAATTCGCCTTTCCCAAGCAAGGCGAAGTCCTTGTCTCAAGCCCAACAACTCAACCATGGTGATAGTAACTTCTCCTAATTTCATCGAGTAGGCAAATAAGCAATTGTCAGGGCTGTCTCGCACCAACCACCCAGCCGCCGCCTGTTATGGCTATAGTAGCTGCCATGTTTAATTTCACCCATTTCGGCAATGAGTCTAGCCAGGGCAACACTAGTTTCAATCTCGCAGTTTTAGGTAGGCTCTCCCCCATAGCATATTGTAAGTCAGTAGCAATGTAGCACCCTAGAGCAAAAAGGCGTTATATCCCCCGCACCATAGCTCGACACGTGTAACGAAATGGAACTCTGCACACGCACCAAGCCACGGCGAACAGAAGACAAGCAAAAGACACCTCTAGGCTAGGCGGTCTAGACCCTCAAACAGATTGCGCAACAAGAAAGAAAGTACATATGGAAGCCATAGGATCTCATACAATCATACTCACATGCAATGGCCACGGGCCGGCATAATTTAAACACACGAGCCACATGCATACTTAGGCGCACAAGCCTCTTTTCAATACAAATATAAAGCCCGACAAGGACAGACTAAACCATACGTACATACTTCAAGAGTTCGAATCATACACTTATACATATTCTCAAAATTACAAATAAAGTAAATGCTAAGGATGCAAAAGTCCCTAAACTAGACTCGAACAACTTAAAAGAAACCACCGCCTAGCACGAACCAACTTCGAAATATGCAAACCCAAATAACAAAAGGGGAAAAAAATAACGAGGAGGGGTCAGTCCTAAAGACTGGTGAGGGGACTAACCCACGTACGTACATATATATTTAAGAGCAGAGCACATATAAAAGTAAAAGTTCATGAATCGGAACATGGTTTTTGCATTATAAATATTTTAGCCCGTGATATTATATATAGAAGAAGGTTTAAGGCCGAAAGCCAAAATCAACAAAATTTTAGTAATTATAAATTCGTTCCCGTTTCACAAACCATAAGCATAAGCAAAATCACACGAACTCGACGAGTACGAGTTCCTCACCCACCTACTCCAATTTATAACTAAGGTAAAAATGCAAAATGAAGTCAGAAACAATCCCATCTTCTCCAATTGGGAAAGAGAGGCGCAACCCCTCAATCCCCAAACTCTCGGCAAACATATGAGATGGGGGATCCATCCCGCTCCTTCGATGATATTTCACACCAGAAAACAGAAGACCCACCTTCCCCTCGACCTCCCGAGGTTGGCCAAAATCTCCCTTTTTGGGGTTGTGTTGATTGGAGAGCTCGGCAACCCCATGGCCGACCCCAGATACCATACCACTTCCCCGGGGCCCAAAGCAAACATACAAAGGCATAACACCGACTTATCTTTCAAAGTCCAAAGCTCGCTAGTATCACACCACACACACACCAACTCTCTTATCAAAACAACAAACAAAAAGTAGTTTACATATGTATATAAAACGTTTTTGCAAATGATCCATAGCAAAAAGGCCGATTCCCGCAAAGTACGTACAAAACACATATCTAAGTACATATATATAAATAAGTAGTGTGCGGACTCAAAATTCAGGTAGGACTATAGGTCATTATAACTAAAAGAAAGAAACTTCACCTTGTCGACCAACGGGGAATGAAAAGAGCAGACAAAAGCCTAAGAGACCGCCTCCTCAACCATGAAACTAACCTAAGGACAAAACAAAGGATGAAAGGCAACCTTAGACTCTATATAAACCACTTAGATGATTGGCATATGCATATGGATGATAGTGATGCATAAAGAACGTAATGAAGATGCACTTAGATCACCTTAAGCCATATTAGTTCACATATTGCACCTAAGGGCATCAAATTCACATAATAATCTCATAACAAAGCATGTAACACATAATTCATGAAGTTAACAATGCACATCATATAACATGTTAGGCTCATAATCGGGGTGGGAAATTACGAAGAAAATGGAAAAGAAGCGTAAGAACAATCTCCGAACACGATCTTGCAAAATCTGACAGTTTTCCACAATGCGCAAGCCGCCGTAAAATGAGGATATCTGAAGATTCAAAAGTCCAAATTGGGTTTTGTTTGTTGGAGATAAAAGTAGACAAACAGGGCTTTCTAATGGTGTAAGGTTTGAATTTTTTTTCAAAGCGGTCTATAAATGGTGTAGGTGTGAAATTGGACAAATGCAGAATTCCGACGAAGTGGCGACACAATTTTACGAAGCTCATATCTCACAAATCACTATGAATTTTAAGTTGAAAACAATTGGAGATTTTTCAAAATTTCAGATCATTTTGAGGTGTTTAGCATAGGTAAAGCTCCTGTACCAGGTAACGGGCGGTACCCAATTTTCTACATTGACGGGGTAACGGCCGTTAGCCCTTCCCGGGACTGATTCCTACGCGATTTCAACCTTGTAAACCCCTTAATTCCTTCCCAAATCATAGAAGCAACATACAACACACATTGAGGCAACAAAAGGCATAAAAATCGAACCGGAACAAGGATCAAACAAGAGGGCAAACAAGAGATCAAAGCTTCAAGTTTCAAGCAAAGTACAACAATGGTAACTTAAGAAATTCTAAACCATCGTGAAAAATACTATCATACCATTATTTTTGGATGTATTATGGACATATAGGAAGCATCAAACTCAAAGAATCACGAAGGATCAAGCAAGAATCATCAAATTAGCTTCTAACCCATACTATTCACATACATGACCATATCTCAATCAATTCTCCATGGAAATTCAATGAGCACTTAAAAGAAATGGGAGAAGTTTTAGGAATCAATTATGGACTTACTTTTCAAATTTGAAGTGATTTGGTGAAGGTTTGAGCTTGAAGATGCCAAGATGAAGATGATGAATAGTGCCTTTTTCCTTTCTCACTTGAGCTCAGTTTGCTAAAACTAAAACCCTTCTTTTCTTTGTGTACAATGAAATGGAAAGGCTAGTAAATGAGAGAGGAATAATTACGGAACAAGTGGGTCCAAGAATCACCCAATTTGGTCAAGTATTGATTAAGTTATGTCTAAAAGAGTCCTAAAGGGTCCACTCCACGCATAAGGCTTGTTAGGGCAAGTTTTGGGGTTCCAAACGGGCTTAGAAAGATATGAGGCTAGGTTCTCTATCTTTCACATCTCGTTGTGAGTCCGATGCCACTTCCGAAATTCAAATCTGAATTCCCTAGCTCAAGTTATGGCCTTCGGAACCCGAGGCGCGCTAAACCAAGTTAGGCCCTCGAATCTCTAATCAATTAAAATATGGTGTGTTACCATATCAAACAAGTATGAAAACATAAAACGAGCACGTA
The DNA here is from genome assembly GCA_037834125.1 of Lippia alba. Classification (NCBI taxonomy): domain Eukaryota; kingdom Viridiplantae; phylum Streptophyta; class Magnoliopsida; order Lamiales; family Verbenaceae; genus Lippia; species Lippia alba. Next base: position 618 of record JBBMKE010273396.1, on the reverse strand, counting down.
TTAGAATTCATAACTCATGCATCTTCAATATAATAAAATATCACAAAGTTTCGATCGGAAATCGAACACAAACGAAAACGAGTTTCTAAAGCACTCATGCATAACGTTCAAGGAAATTCAAATTCATAATTATCATTTAGGTCAAATAATTCAATTAAGAATAATTAAACATTTAAAATAATCATATATTCAAATTAATAAGTAATTTAAATGCGCATTTAGCTCTCTCGTGAGCGCGTACCTGTATGGCAAAAAATTAGGATGTTACAAGCAAGCCTCATTATGTTATTTAAAATGATCTATGGATGTTCCATGACTTTCTGATAGAACCAATTATTACGTAGCTTCTATATAGTGTTAGGAATAGTGCCCTAGAAAGCCAATTGTAATATCCGCTTTGTAATTTTCCTTGTTGTAATCACAGACAATCTTTGAATAAAATAACGAATTAAGGTAACACTTCCTTATATGCTCTTGTTTAGGTTTGCGATTTACTTTAACTGTGCATGTATAAGAACTCCCCTAATCCTGATGACTTTAAGACTCTACCATTTAGGTGAAATGGTTCATAAGACGAGCCCTATATCACATAAGTCATGATTAGTAAATCACTCCAAG
>JBBMKE010273285.1:0-13986 GCA_037834125.1 Lippia alba | reverse complement strand
TTTTCAAGCCTGCATGCGATTATTCTATTATAATTATATAATAGATATATGTGTTTATATGATTTGCTTATGAATTTGTTATACGAGAAAGGTTTTGAATTATATATACGAGCGTATGTAAGCGTGAAATGTTTTGCAATAAGGCTATGCTCCAAACTGTGTGACTTCGCGTTAGCTTCAGATTTGGATGACACAGAGAGTTACGTTATAACATATGTTGAGTTGCAAGGTATGGTATGCTCGATAAGGTACATAAGTTATATTTGTTCAATCTGTTTGCGTGAGGTTTGCCCTTAAATATGGGAATTTGGTTCGATTTGGATTTGTTGGGCCCCGGAATTATGGGTAAGGAGCCCCGGGACGACAAGGGTCATCGGGTTTGACCTGTGCATAATTTCATTTGAAGTATTCACGTGCGATTCTTAGAGGTTGGGAAGGCCTGGTACTTTGAGCCCTCGGTTGGATGACCGGGGAAGGCATATTATGGGATCGCAACCCCGTATGTATATGTATTTGTGGTGGTGAGGGTTTGATCCCCGAACGCTGTGGTGTGGAGAATGGATTGATTTGTGAGTATTTGGTTTTATTTGCGTCTGTTCTGGAAGTAGGTTGGAGGCCCGTACTCGCCGGGTATTTGTTACGTTTTGTTATGTTGATTACGAAATGGGATAGGCATTTTCTCTTCTGTTATGATTCGAGTCTGTTATGTCTGTTATGATTTGAATAAGTATAAATTTGAGTTTGATTCGAAAATGGTTTTGGTTTGCAAAACCCTATCCTGGTTCATAGTCTTTCTTTTGATATGTCGTTTGCTCCATATTATATATAGGGTGAGTGTGTTCAACCCCCTCACTTAGTCGAGCCATTAGACTGACCTCTCTCCTTTTCCCCCCTTCAGTTGCAGGTGCATGTTTTGGTTCGAGCTAGGTGGTGTCGAGTTGAGTCTTTTGTTCTGTCCAAGTCGGTTTGTGTTCTTTAAATTTTGTTTTTGTATTTAGTTCATTTGAATTCGTTCGTGTTGTAAACTGTATAATTTACATTCAGTAAGTGGCCGTGTCGGCCTTCTTGAATATTTAAATTGCCCTTGTCGGGCTTTGTCTTTACGTTTAAAAGAGGCCTGTGAGCCCAAGTCTGCATGTGATTCGAATATTTTAATTTTTGCCGGCCCGTGGCCATTGCATGTGGGGGTGCGATTGTATGATTTGACAGGTTGCTAAATCGGGACAGGTTAGGACAGATGGCTGGAATAGATGAACCCGTACTGTTGATTGATATGAACTGTTTTGTTATGTTTGATGCTTGAAGGTTTTGATAGTTCGTATTTTGCATCGCTTCTGCATACAGGTTCTGCATAATGCTTGGCATATTACCTGCGCAATTTATTTGTTTAAATTTGTACTACTATTTCATTAAATTGTACTTAATAACTTTTATCAAGATATAATGGGCATACGTGTTTTGTTGTTAAAATAAAATTGTTCAAAATTCAGTTAAATATGATTTAATTAGATAAAGAAATGTTGAGAATTGAAATGTTAGCTACACTATTTTAATTTATTCAATATAATGATATTGCATGAACTAAATTATTATTATATAACAATTCTAACTTTGACTTCTGTTAAAACTATTTCATGCATCAAATATGTATCCTATTATAAATATTTTATGTTTCATGTAGTGTATGTTTTCAACACGTGCACACACGTTACTTTAATGGGAGCATTATTGGAATGTTTGTAATAATAATAATAATAATAATAATAATAATAATAATAATAATAATAATAATAATAATATTTTAATCAATATCATGAGTTATATTATGTCCTATTTATTATCGAATTGTGTGCCTTTCCTTTCGTTCATAAGATAGGAAATCCTGTACGAATTTATTATATTGAAGCTATAATCTTAAATTGTACGTAGCACCTTAATCCTTAAGAAAAAGAAAAAAATTAAGTTGGCAATGTACACACGTCACCTAAATTGTTGTCTAGCTAATCACCCTAATTCTAATTGTCCTTGTACGATTGCCACCTATCCATCCTAAATGAAAGTTGTAAGACCTCTAATTACATTATGAATATATCAACAAGGTTTTGAATAAAATTCTTTCTTGAAGGCAGAAGGTACGTTCCCCATCTTTGCTTGTATAATTCATGTGTTTATATAAATTTTTATTTCTCTTCTGTAAATTGTTATACGAAAACGATTGTATTTCTTAAATTGGTGTTGATAAAACTAAATAATATCTCTATACTTGTATGTAATCATCGGTTAGCTTAGGAAAATATTACTACTAAATGAAATCAATTAAGTGTTACTCATAATTGATGGTTTAATAATCCAATTTATGTTGGTTAATGGTCGAACATGGTACAGAAGTAAAATAATGAAAACTAATGTGTCTAGCACCTAAGTGACTGCACATGCATGAACAATTTAATATCTTGATGGCAAGAAGGGACAACCCATGAGTGGAGCACTTTTACATTCGAGACTTGTTTTGAAAATTATTAGACTTGATGTTTGCTTAATTGTTTACATAATACTTTAGTAAATAATTTGAATATTAGACCCACTTCATAACATGAATGAACTTCTGTATATTAAACCATATTACTAAAATTTATTTTTAAGGCTGGTAAGCAATCAGAACTTGATAATTTGACTAAAGAAGATGCCTTATTACATATTTTCTTTTTATGAATACACGCAAATCATTAAATTATGTTATTATTTAGTTTGGACTCACTCTCAGTAATATCTTTTCGAAAATTTCATGTATTAATTGGAGTGCATATTGTTTCAATAATAATAATAATGATTAGATGTGTTATGAAATTACATACTAAATAGTTGATGATTGCTGTACAAATTAAGTTATCCTTTATTATTAACTTGATGAAGCGTAAATAATTATGTAGTTAAATATTATATTTTTTTGTATTAATTACAGCAGCATGTTAGATGATTGCCTAAATTTCATTTGTGATATATTCGTGCTATATATTTGGAAGCCATGAGCCTACAAATTCCTAGTACATGATTAAAATATTAATATGTTGAATCTGGATTGGAAGTCTTAATGACAATTTGGATTAGTTAATGAGATTTTAAATTAATTGGTTATGGCCTAATCAGAATATTACCTTTCTGTTTAATTTTCGGTCTATTATAATTAGGAGTCTGATTTCGGGTCGAGTAGAAGTAGATAGAGCGAGTAACTTTCTAAACTTTCGATTACCATGTTTGTCTTTTTTCAGGTGAACTAGAACCAGTTGTGTACCCGTACGGTGAAGAAAACTTTATTTTTAAAACTGAAATACGTATATCTATATTATTGTACCAGCCTTCGTAAGATCTTTATTTGATGATTTCAATTTTTTATTCTCTTCATGTTATACCTATATATGTAAATATTTGATTATTAGTTATTAGCTTTAAGAAAAATGGTTTTGTTAGTAAAAATGATTTCTTATCTGTAAGTAGTGCATTAAAATCTTTGTTTTGTTTGAAAAGAATCTACCGTTCTTGTTAATGAGCTATTCGGTTCCGTTACTGTTTGATTGCACTTGTGGGGGCGCCCACGGGGTAGTTCTGGGCCACGGGGTTACTCTCAAAATCAGATCGGTTGGGCGTTATCGGGTCGTGGTCGCAGCTGTGCGAGGTAATGCCCATCTGTTGACGCTACTATTTGAAGATTTAGAGTTGGTCTCGGGTGGCTAGCCGAAGAGATGATCTCATGGGCACGTGGGACTCTCGACCTCTGTTAGTTGGGGGATACCCTGACTTTGGTGTTCAGAGTTATTTCATGATTTTGGTTTTTGGCAATAAAGGGGAGTGATTGTTCATAACTCGTTCATTTGCATGTATATTCTATATGTAGATTGTTCCTTGCCTGATCACGCATCGATTATGATTTTGTTATTATTTTAATGTTCCGCATTCTTTCGCCTACCTCACTAAGTCAGTTTGACTTACTCCTCTCTTTTAACCCCGTATTTCAGATCTTTTTGAGCGAGACCACAAGAGAGGTGAGCAGCACTTGGGTTAGAGACTTTAGAGTTGCCTTGCCTATTGTTTTGTCGTTGATGTACAACACCCCATCTCGGGGAATGTATATTTGTGTGGTTTGTAAGCTTATGCTCCACCTAAGGGCGTAAGTGTTGATAATTGTTTCGTACTTGTTTGTCGTCGTCACTCAGGGATGGTATGTAAGTTCGGTTATTTTGTTTCAGCTTGGATTCTCACTTTAGGACCCCTACCCTTATTTAAGTTACATTTTCGTTTCCGCTGTTTTTATTTCTTTTGATTTTCACTTGAGTTGTTACTCTAGATTATCGTAGTTTTCGTTTGCACTTACAGCTGAATCAGGGCAAGCATTTAGCGAACTCTGGCTAGGCCGTGCGGCCAGCACTCCGCGGGACCCTCTGGGTCCGGGGATCTCGTCGGGGCATCGCATTCTCATTACCAAGTAAATTAAGGTAATCTCTTCTTAATTTCTATTATCACTGTTTTTGCCTTCTCCACGAAAAATTGGAGAAGTCCAAAGGTACCAATTCTGTTTTTATGAACTTTTATAATATATAATGGTCTACCATCTTTTTATGAAGGAATTTTAAGAGATGACTGGTAATTTTGAATTCTTTTTCTGTGATTCTTGGTTCTTATGCAGATTATTACTCAATTTGCATATTATTCTACTTAATCGTGACTAGGTAAGTTGAATTCTTCTTGTATAAAAATCTATTGTATAAAAATTATTATTACACATATATTTTTACAAAAGAGATTAATATATATTTTGTGAATGCAGGCACAAATTACATTGGTGAATTGTGTTAGATCCTGTCGAGAATCCAGACTAGACTTCAAGAAATTGAGTTTGTAATATTAGGGAGATAGAATACGTTTGTAAGAATAATTTTCTTGTATACAGATTAATCTCCTTATATTATAATTTTTTTTTTTTGATGAGTTTTGTTAAAGAATTACTTTTTATTGGATGCCTATTATTTTGTTGTTTTAATTGAAAAGGTTAAAGTGTAATTTCTTAGCATATTATGAACGTACGAAGAAAAAATAACAAAAGTGATATTTTGTCAAAAGATATTATCAAAATAAAAAAATATATTGTGACGCCTCCGACTTTTCGGTCGTACAGGTTTGACGTATGTGATATTAATTGCGCAATTTAAATTCCTTTAATTATGCTTTCATGTGATTTAGTTTTTTACTATTTGCATTCTTTATACTTGAGAATTATTTGATTTGGTGTTTAAAGTGAAGTGAATGAGTGATTGAATGATATGCGCGTGAATGATGTGATCGCGTGCCGTTTCTGTGCGTATTGGATTTGGAATTTCGTGGAAATTGATTATGTGATTGATATACATGATATGAACGTGTGCTTGCACTCATGTTTCATTTTTGGATTTATGTGGCATGCCTAAGCATTTCATTTAAGTATGTGACGAAAAGGGGGTTAACGAGCACATAGCGCACCTTTCGTTCCGGCATGCATAACTTGAGCTAGGGAATTCGGATTCGAATTTCGTCACCTCCGTTGAGCTCGAATCAACGATTTGGACTCGATGGGCCTAACCTCACATTTTTCTAAAATCGTTTGAGCCCTCGAAATTTGCCCGGAATCCAACTGAGCCCTTAATCTCGGCCATAATGACACCCTCACACTCAAAATGACATAACTTTCTCATTTTAAGTCCAAATTGGGTGATTCAAGGGCCCACATGACCCTTACTTAATACCCCATCAGACTTAATATATTTCATTACAAAATTAAGTCCTAAAGTTTGACCAAAGCAGCTGCAAAAACGAGCTCCCTCCAAACCCAAAAGAAAAGGCATTATTCATCATCCCCAACCTAAGCTCAAGCCATCCATCTCTTTCCATCTCTTCAAGGTGAGTTTATATTATTGTTTGGAATCTCTCCCTTGTTCTTTTAAGTGCTCGAATGATCATTTTGGTGTTTGTTTGATGGTAGCATGAAGATTGGAAGGAATAGTTAGGTTTTTAGGTAAATTCTTGAGCATATGATTACCTTGGAGTTTTTGTTGGTTTGAAGCATGATTGTTGATCACTTTCACATCCTTAACACATTTATGAACTTGTATTTGTTGGTAGTTAGGCATTGAAGGAGTTTCCATAAAAGCATTTCAAGCTTTGATTGGGTATTTGATCATGTATGCTTCCTCCTTGCCTTAGCTCACTTCTATGCTTGTTTAGGCTTGGTTTCTTCGATGTTTTTAGTGTTGATTCATGACATATCATGTTGCCTAAGCTTTGGATTGCTTTGAATGAGATTTTTCCTTGTTTTAAGTTGAAAATTCGACCCTGGAGCTTTCCAACGACCGTTGGAAATTCCTTCATGGAAATCAACGGTCGTTGATTTAATGCAGTAGCAACCAAGGCTACTGCATAGAATCAACGACTGTTGGGAATCCTGAAGAGGATTTGCACGGTCGTTGATCCTGTCTGTGGTCACGGACAGGGTTTTTCGTGCTTTGTTTCTCTTTTGGTCTTTCTCGCCCCTAACATGATCCCAATGTATTATATGCATGTTTATAAGGTTTTATTGCCATGCTATGAACCCTTGTTGCTTGATTTTGAATTGTATTATGTCTTATGCATGAGTTGAGTGCTTCTTGTCAAAAGTTGGGATCCATAGGTCGTGGCATGCGTGAGTTATGCTTTCGTGTGTCCTTGCTGCTCTTATATGCGCATAAATGCTCTAATGCTCGGAATGTGAAACCTAAATGTTTGTTATTTCCTATCCTTGTGAAACTTATAACTTATATACAAGTTGATATGTGTGCTATGAACATTATAGGTGAAATGTGGCTTGATTTGAAGTGATATATGAAAGATATGAATTGAAATGGAAACGAATGAACGGAAGATTGAAAGAATGATTGAATTTGTGCTTGAATGCATCCTCATGACATTGATTTAATCCTGTATGCACCTCATATCATATCATAGCATTGTCGAGGGTCTTATTTGGTCATATTGAGTCTCACATCACTTTTCTTGCACAGATTCGGGTTAAGTCGGAGACGAGGCTACCCAGACCATCACCCGAAAGAAGGAGTTTACAGCCGTGCGGGAAGGCCGTTACACGAATTGCCCAAGTGGATATTTATGATTTATGATTTATGAATGTGCACGAAAGATTTAACGCATGATAACGAATGAATTATGAATAATGATTTATGATTTATGAACCATGATTTATGATTTATGAATACACGAGGTGGAGGAAGGAGATTTAAGCCTTTCGCCGGGCTCACTTAAAGAATGATTTATGAATTGAAATTGATTGTTATAATCCCGTTTGATGATTCTTTTATTTCACCCACTTGGGAAATGCTTTGAAAAACTCACTCGGGATTATAGCTTGCATGTAATTGTTTAAATTATGCGGTATTATATATATTTATGTCATGTTTTTATACCCACCAGTCTCCTATAGACTGAACCAGGTTTTGTTTCAGTTATTTTGTGTAGGTTGGAAGTGTTAAGTGGGAATTCAAGTCTAGAGTGTCTTGCATTTGTGTCTAACACTGGTCTTGCATACACTCGTCTTTTAATTATTGTATTTATTTCCTTGGACGCCTGCGGCGCTTTTAATATTGTTTTGAGGCTGTGAAGGCCATTGTATATATGTTACTTTTGTTGTAGAGCCTGTGGCTCGATTTGTTATATGACATGTTTCTTAGTATGCTTCCACATTATTATCGCACTCTGATGCATGTTGAATTATTTGGTCCAAGGGTTAGTCCCGCCTAGCCTAGCGAGTGAGTTGCGTCCTCATTCGCCTTAATTCGGATTCGGGCCTGGACTTCCATTTCATGACCGGATCTGGGTCTTGGTGCGGGGGATGTGGCGTCACGTGCCGGGCGCTACATATATAATCAGAAACAATATAAATTTAAGACATAAATAAGTATCCCAACATTAATTATATGGACATTTATTTATATCTTATAAATGAACTAACAGAATAAATATAAATATCCCAATAATATAAACTACGTTGTGAGGGGTCCCCGCAATAAGCACCTTCAGTTATCTCAGGAGATTAATCTTGCACTCAATTGGGTGGGGGGAAACTCAGAGAAATCAAAAAAAATAAATATCCCAATAGTATAACTTATTGAGTCATTTTAAGTGTCTCAAAACTTTATTCGACACTAATATATGCGACATTTATATTAAGTGTCCCTAAAACTAAAAGTGCCCCAATATGTACCATATAAGGATATTTTTTTGTGTCCCAATAACCAAATTTTGTTGTAGTACACTATCATTCTATATTCACAAAATCTAGTAAAATTTTATACGTGTCACACATTCTCTATGTGGAATATGAAATGAAACACTAAATGAAGTAAAAGATCTGATGCCAATTTTAGGGTTGGAGTCTTTTTTTTTCCTTAACGCAGTGAAGTGCTAAAATTATTTATTTTTTTTACAAGGTGAAGTAAAAGTTGGCCTATATTTATATATAAGTGAACAAATGGTTTTACATGTATAATTATAGGGAAAATTACAAAAATGGTGTACCATCTGCACCCATTCAGCAAGATAGGTATACCAACTATTCCGGTGACAGATCTATTCCATATCTCCCAAAATCGTGCAAAATGATGCACTTTTTTCCCGGAAAGCCTAATCATCACCAGAGACCTAACGCGTGGCACTATTCTCGCTTATGTGGCAATACAGTTATGCCACGTCAAAAACCACTGAACATGGGAGAATTGTAAAAATAGTAGCCATCTGCACCCATTAAGCAGGACTGGTATACCGACTATTTGGGAGACAGATTCTGCTTTGAGTCAATGTCACGTCATACGTGATTTTATAAAACATGGACTGGTTTCCGGCGAGTTTTATGTTCTCAAGTGAAAAAGTGTATCATTTTGCGCATTTTGAGAGATATGGGGTAGATCTGTCACCGAAATAGTTGGTGTACCAGTCCTACTTAATGGGTGCAGATGGTATACTATTTTTGCAATTTTCGTTCAGTGGTTTTTGACGTGGGATGACTGTATTGCCACATAAGCGAGACTAGCGCCACGTGTTGGGTCTCCGGCAATGATTAGGATTTCCTGGGAAAAAGTGCATCATTTTGCGCGATTTTGGGAGTTATGGGATAGATCTGTAATCGGAATAGTTGGTATACCTATCTTGCTGAATGGGTACAGATGGTATACCATTTTTGTAATTTTCCCTACAATTCATCATGTAATTTAAAACTGAGTTTTGTTTGAATCAAAATTGTAATTTACTAGATCAAAATAACATATCAATTAAAATATTAAATAATTTATATTTTGGGCATGATTCCCCCCCCCCCCCCTTTTGATAGAGAAAAAAAAAAGAAGATTTTAATTGATCATCCACAATCAAATCCAACCATAGTCCATCCACTATTTAATTGATCATTATCTCCGAAAATCATATTAAACCTACTACTAATTAATTACTCTCACTTAAAGCATTAATTTTGCTTACAAAAATATATGAAATAGAGGGAAATTACAAAAAAACAAAAAAAAACCCGTAGAATTTCTAAATCCTTCATTGCCGCGCACTAACTAAATAACTGCCTATATAAACCCTCCTCCCCCATCCTGCTCATCAACTCTGAACTCTCATCTTTCCCTTCAGCCCCTTCTGAAATGACAAAATTTCCACTGATCAGCGTGTTCCTAATTTCGTTATTCTTCGGTAACATAATCACATTTGCCGATGCATCATCCAGAGTCTCCACACCATGCAACGACGACCTCGCTGTTACTACTGCTAATCACCATTTCAAATTTGTTCAGAACTCTCTTATTGGTAAAATAGTTGGAAGTTCTCTCAGTTCTTACTGTTGTAATAGGTGGTATCATTGATGATTGATAAGTAATTGGAAATTCTCAGTTCTTACTAGTATTCTTGATGATTGGTAGATATAATAATCGGAAAATATTAGTTGTTACTGTTGGAATAGGGAGTATTGTTGATGATTGGTAAATATAATAGACGGAAAATCTCAGTTCTTCCTGTTGGAGTTGGTCGTATTGTCGATCATTGGTAAATAGTCGGAAATTTTCAGTTGGTCAGTTACGTTCTTACTGTTGGGATGATCTGAAAATGGTTGGAAATTTTCACTTCTTACTGTTGGATTGGCAAGTATTATTGTTGATGATCGAATAATATTTAGGGTTTAGGGATGATCTTATTATTCGAAAGTAATTTGCGCGCTCTCACAGTTGCAAAAGCGCTATCGGAATCGGATATCGGAGAACGTGAAGCTTCGCATCAAGGGGATGCTTCAGCTCATACGTACTGCTCGTTCAGATTTAGAAGGCATTAGCGTTTTCAATGATGAGGTACCAGATCATATAGAATCTTATCCGTCCTCCTGTTAAATTCTGGAATACGGAAATACATTCGTGCAATGAATCTCAATTCTCAACCCGATTTCCTCTGGTTCATTGATGCAGGAGATGTACTGTTCAATCGCGCGCTATGCGTCTATGGTGAAATCCTTAGCTCCCCCCCTAATGCCCAAGGTATGTATTAATTAGAGATTTTTGATGAGTTTGTAATTTAGGTTATTCTGAGTTTAATTTCATACCATTTTGTGCATCAGGGAAAAGTTATATGGTCAGATGGGCAAAAACCATCCAATATGACCTTCTTTTACGAGCCGACAATTTGGGATATCCTGTATAGGTATCTTCATTTGATTATCCAGGGGCTGTTTTGGTACCACGTCGGCTGGATTGCGATGGATGCCGTCGGCTGAAAGAATGGTTAAATGTAACATCTCTCTGAGTGTGTATCATGATACACCTGAAGCGAAACGGTTTAATGGTAAATAGTATCTGGATTGTTAGTTGTTAATGTGTACCTTTCTTTCATACTTGATAGATTGTGTTGCATATAAACTTTGCGTCGTTAATGGTACCCTGAAATGAATGGTTCGGGCATGAACTACGTTAATGGTATACCTTGAAATGAATGGCTCGGGCATGAAGTACTGCCCCAGATTTCATAGATGCTCAGCTAATTAAGCTCATAAACCATATATCAGATGTTACGCTTGTTTGGTTCTTGGGTATTCGGGTCGGGCTGGGCCTACCGGGTCTGATTTTTCTTTCCATTCATTTTTCATTAATTACAATTGTATGGATTTTGTCCTGAGCTAACGTTTATATAAGCCCAAATTACAAATTTAGTATACTGATTCAAGATTTGAAAGGAATGCGATGAAAAGATACGAGAGATGTCATATTTATGGAGATAATATAGGAGAAAAATATAAAATGATTGAAGTAATATAGGAGAAGAAAAAAATTAGAAACAAAAATTGTGGGTTAGTTTGTTAAACAAATTTTGGAGGACCCTTGGGAACAAATTGTCCACTCACTATCTTATAGGTTTTATATAATCTCTGCAGAACTTTTTAATTTTATATACATTTTTTTTTTATCATACTCTCACTCTCACTCTCACTCTCTCAGAGTAGCATACATCGATATTTTTAATCATACTCTTTCTCTTTTTGTTTTCGATTATATTGATCAATTTTTGTTGTCGTTTACTTCTCGATCACTCACTCAATATTAATGTCACCATATATCATTATGTTTGATTATGCAATAAAAAAAATTATATCTCACTGTATTCATACTCTATATACTAATAATTCATTTTTCCATGATTATTTGTATGTATATATAAATTATAGTACTTTTTAGTCTTTAGTCTTTGGTCACTTGATCATCTTAGCCGCCACATAGATCTCATGACCTCTCATAGGTTGGTGGATTTGGAGGTTGTTTGAATCTTTTACAAATATTTTATTTATTTATTTTTGTTATCTTTTTTCCTCTCTATTTTATACTTTTTTTTAAGTAATTTTTTATTTTTATTTTAAAATATAATTTAATTTATAATCTTTTAGTTGTATGCATAATATTATATTAAAGTAATACAAATATATCTTCACATAAAATAAAATATTCCTTCTTATATTATTTTGTACGTTAATTTAATAAATTAACATAGTAATAAATATAGATATAAGTTCAATAAGTATTTATATTATTAGTAAAATAATAAACTTAATTGAAATTAATATTAGTCTAAGTTATAATTTTTTATACCACTAAAATTTTTAAGTTTAATTAAAATTTTATCTTTTATTTATTTTTCTTTTCTTTCATTACTTTGATAACTCAATTATATACTTTTCTCCTTTTTAGTGTTTTCTTTTATGTTTATTGATTATAATTTCAACGGTACGATTTAGTTTTTATTTTATTACAATCACAAGTTGAAAATTTTAGCAAAAGTTAAAATAAAAATACTTATTCATATTATTTATAATATAATTAATAATCAATATATTAATTTTGAAAAGAGTTCTTACTATAATACTCTACATGATTTATAGAGATTGGGTGAGTTTTAATTCTTTTTATGGATTCTTATTTGGGGGTGTCTATAAAAAGTTCACTCCGTACTAATCTCACATGAGGTTGGATTGTACAATACTGTACTATATTATTTTTTTAATAAATTTGTACATTTTTTTAAAAAAACATGACAGTTTTACGTAACTTTAAATTGTACAAACAATTTTTAACCAATATTTTTAATAAATCGCTTATATCTTTAATCGACATTTTTAATAAATTACTATGTTTTTAAAATTAAAATTTAGTTTGTTCAATTCTAGAGAGCATAAGCTATAATATGACACCCACTTGACTATATTTTATTGTCCTTTGTATTTTTTAAATAATTTTTTTATTTTATTTTTAAAATACCCAACTATACATATATATTAAAAGTTTAGATAAATGAAACAAAAATAAAATTATAATTAATAATTTTATTTTAAAATAATAACAAAATATTTTTTCAACTCCCATCTTAAGTTACGTGGCTTAATTAATTGACAAACTTGAAAATTAATTAATCTAATTATTTTTTGATTAAATATTAAATGATCAGGATTAAATAATATAAAATTATGCATTAAATAATATATCTTAATTTCTTAATCATATTCGGAAATTATTGTATAAATATTAAAATTCTTTTAATTTTTAAATGAATTTATTTTATTTTTATTAAATAATTTAATAATAATCTAATTATTTGATGTGAATTTAAAATCAAATATCGATCATTAAGTGGCAAAAGCAAAAATTAGCTATTCCTAAAAAATCACTAGTGAAATTGTAAAAATTCATCAATCCAGCAACGTAAATCCTTTTAAGGGGAAGTTCTTGTAATTTTTCAAACCTCAAAAGGGAAATTTGTGTAATTATATCAAACCTGCCACGGAAATGATGAACTTACTAGTTTCAGTGACAAATCCTCTCAGAGCCAGGGCAGCCAATATCTTCTCTTCGAGATTCTTAGACGATTGCAACACATTTATAAACTTGTCGAGCAACGCTTTACGTGCAACGTCTTTGACACTGCAATCCGGAAAACTATAAAGCATGTGCACGAGCCACGTGGACACAACGAGGCAAGTTTTCGCTATCTCTATCGAGTTGCTCTTGAAACATTCCTCCAAAGCTTTAAAAATCACACTCTTTTCGGGGTTGGAAAGTACAAAAGTCATTCTCTTTTCCCAACTCCTCGCTACTTTCTCCTCTTTCTAAACATGCACGCCGATTAAAAGAATAGACATAATCAAGTTAAGAGATGCCACAAACAAATTAGAAGTCGGAATTAGCCAATTGATTGGATGACATGATTTGGTAAATTTTTAATTTTGACAATTTAATTCTATTTGTTTCATGGTTTGCAATTGCAATTTAATTTTGACGGACCAAATTATACAATCCAATTTATTTTAAGTTGGTAGATTAAAATTAGAAATATAAAATAATACTAATTATAAATTCTCGCTTAATTCTTTCGACGACTGTTAATAAA
>JBBMKE010273070.1:0-13991 GCA_037834125.1 Lippia alba | reverse complement strand
AGATCTGTCACCGGAATAGTTGGTGTACCAATCTTGCTGAATGGGTGCAGATGGTATACCATTTTTGTAATTTTCCCAAAGATTGATGGTCAATTTTAGCAAAAACAACCATGCAGAAGTTGTCATCTCTATAAGTGTGTTGGAGACGACATTACCCAGGCTGTCTGAGAATAGTATTGTCATCTCTACGAGTGTGTTGAAAACGACATTACCAAGGCTTCCTAAATTGCACGACTCTATTTATTAATTGTTGGGCACTTCGGCATGAATTTGTGTCTCTTATGTATGTATATTTGTTTAAACAGGGAATTACCTACGTATAAAAATTCAAAAATCATGTACTTAAATCGTATTATGTTGTATATTTTTTGCAATATGCTGTATGTGTTGTACAAAATGAGGAGCAAACGAAAATTATGAGTCTCATCTGGGAAAGTGAACAAAAATAATTTTGAAAATGGGGAGCAAACTAAAACCTATATTAGATTCAAAACCGATATTGTTGAGTCATGTCGTGTTAATCTAATTTGTATACGGCTTAGGATTACTTGTGCATTGCATACGCATAACTTCACCTGTGATTGAAATTACATGCTTAATTGAATTTTTGCTTATTGTTTGATACATGCAGCTTATAAATACTCGTGATTTTGCTTTGTTTGATTTAATATATGACTGAAACAACATGCTTAATCAACAGCTGAAGGAATACTTGATTCTTGTGAATGCTTTTACTTATTTAATTGAGTTGAATGAATCTCTGGACCTAAATGATTATTTATGTTGATTCATGTTAAAACTACATGCTTAGCTTCACAGTTTTTTCATGACTGTTTATAGCCTTTTCTTATGTGCTTATTAACCATCATACATGCATATATGTATCGTAGCTCTTTGTTACAGGTATTCCATAGGACCATAGCGATGCCGATGCCCCCTTAAGATACGATAAGAATGCGCAAACCTATGTTCTAGGAGTACCGGTATCAGTTATTTAAGGTACGGTAAACATGCATATCATCTCATTTGAATATGTGTGTACTATAGATAGATGTATTTATGTGCTCAAGGGATTTTGAAATCCCTCGATCTTGTGTGCTAGTGATATGTACGAAGATACACCGTATCAAGAGAGAATAAGGATAGGGATTGGATAGATTGATATCTTTTAATTATATTTAAGATATATTAGAAACATAGTAGTAGTTACTTGATAGTTAAGTTTTAGTAGTGGAGAGTTCTACTAGGGTTAGGATATCTTACTTGTATATATTATTAGTTCACGTTCAATTATTCAAGCAATAAGATTTATCAATTTCTCAACATAATTCTAAAGTCTTTCTCTCTCTCCCCTAATTCACCAGACGGTCGGCTCTTTACTGGATTATCAATCTCTTCTCCTCCCCCATAATTCTAAGAGTCCGAGATTACTCTGAGGTCTCTCCCGATACGTTCCTTCAACGACCGTATCATTGCAGGTTTCGAATTTGTAAAGATGGCCGAAACGGTTAGTGTGGCCAGTTTGCAGCAAATCGACACACATTTGAAGGAAGCACAGAAACAGTTAGAAATCATGATGACCTCGGCGCAGGCCATAAGACAGACCATGCAAAAGATGCAAATTAAATTTTCATGACTTCGTGGCTAAGGTAGAAAAGGCGCGTGAAAAGCTCGAAACAGTAATTGCGCCTAGGGTTGGGGAAACCGCTGCACGATTGCTAATAACTCGGTCGGGCGACTGTATCAGCCTACAACTGATGTTAGCGGCAATCTTGTAATAACTGATGGACGAAAGATTTCAATGGAAGATTCATTAGATCGAGGAAAAGATAGTCTTCTAAGCCCTAAAAGAACTCAGGTGTTGGAGTCGTCTTTACCTAATCGCTGCCATCATCGATCGAAAATTAAAAGTATCATGCTTGCTGAAACTGAAAGCTTGGATAGCTTGATCTTGGGAAGTGTAAACTCTTACAGTCATCTTATTATTTTTAAATTGGATTCTAGCAATACCGATGAGTTCACATATTCAGTATCTCCTCAGAATTATGGTGTTGGAGAAGGCAGCTGTGCAGGCCTTTGCTTTAATCCAAATCAATTCTCCATGGCAGCTGTGGCACGCAGCTTCTGCAAGAGTATCGATATTTATGATCAAGATATTCACCTTGAGGACAAGGTGGATTCTCAAAGAGGGAAGCGTGATATGGACGAAGATACACCGTATCAAATGAGAATAAGAATATGGACTTGATAGATTGATATCTTTTAATTATACTAGCAAGGTGCATGTGCGTTGCACGTGTATGGTTGTTTGTATTTATTATTCACGTCGATTTTTTTTCTTATTCCTTATGATATGCTGTATTTTTTTAGATATAATTATCTTTTCTTTTCATTTCCTTTGATTCTTCTGAGATGTGTGTTTCTTGTTCATGGTATTGCGTTTGTTTAGAATTACAGATACTATTGTACCTTATTTTTTCCAATATCAAGTGTTCAATACATACCTCAATTTTATTGTTTTTATTATCATGGATTAAAGAATATATTTTTTTTATTGGAAAATTGCAAATTTGGGATAGTAACATACCCTCATTTGCATTTTTGAACTTTAATTTAAAATTTCTCATTTCAGGGATACCAACTCCTAAAAATTTGCATTTTTGGCCAAATACCCACTTGAACCATAATTTTTTATCGGAAAACCGCACATGAAGTCACGTGCAGGCCTGAAATCGTTTTAATTCATACGTGGCATATCATTCGTTCCACATAAGCAAAATAATGTCAACTCAAATAAAAACGATTTCAGGCTAGCATGTGACCTCACTTGTCTTTTTTCGATAAAAAATTAGGATTCCGATGGGTATTTGGCCAAAAATGCAAATTTTTAGGAGTTAGTGTCCCTAAAATGAGAAATTTCAACTTATAGTTCGAAAATGCAAATGAGGGTATGCTACTATCCCAAATTTACAATTTTCCATTTTTTCTATTGTTTATTTTCTTTGGGGTACATGATATTATCAATCTACCTATATTGCTGACAATAGTTTGAACGATCGAAATAGCTCAAAAATGCCGAAACGCTCCGGTTATGGTTCTAGCGCGGGAGTGGTTGAACTTCCCTTGCTCAATCCTCCTTACTGTAGTTAGAGAAACAGACAAAATAAGATTACTTTGGAGAAATTACAAAATTTCATGAGAATACAAAACTTCAAGTTTAGGGAATGAATACATATAATTAGGTAGACGGGCAAAATGAGTTTACCTTGGAGAACCTACGAACTTTGGTAAAAATACAGGATTTCAAGTTTAGGGACTGAATATAGAACTTCAAGTGGTGTGAATTTGCATTGCGTTGTTAATAGCCTATTAAATAAATTTAGATTAAAACCAAGATTGTATGAACGAAATTCAAGAACAACATTCAGTATATATTAAAAGAGAATAGGAAGAGTTAGAGAATGAGAATAGTTGTCTTTGTTATAAACTAATGGTAGAGAATGGGAATAGTTGCCCCTAATTAAATTTTGAGTGAAATTATTAAGTGATGACCAACTTAAACTATATTACAATTTAATTAAATTAATAATTATGATTTAATTAAATTTTATAAGGGTGTGAATTATTTTTTCATTCAACTTGTCAACGTACCCATTCTTAAAAGCAAGTATTGCACGCTTAGTCATGTATGAAGACGAATGAACATTTTGCTCTAGGCTTGGGAAAATGGTATCAATAAGCCTTTGTTCAGATGCCTTTTCATCATTACCACATACGCGATGACCATATCTTGTGGAATGTGAATATTACCCTCATCGTTTGTTGATTCAGTTCCATTTCCAACTCGAAGTAAAAATTCACCAAAGGAAGGATCTGGTCTTGCCCTCATGTTTTCTTGAAGAGTCAAATGTCTTATTTGTTTGTACAAAAATGATCATACTGAACTTGCATCTATAGTTTCTTGAATCGTAGCTTTAGGGACAACCGGTAATACTTGCATGAAATCTCCTCCAAAAACTACTACTTTTGAAAGATTGTGATAAACTTGTCCCAATGATTTGAATGTGTAAATTCCTTGAGTAGAATATGCAAGGTCCTTATCAATGTTCGCTCCAAAAGAAGTAAATGAGAAGAGACTATTGTAAACTCGAACATTTTTTTGAAAGTGTAAGACTTCAATTGATGGACTTTTGAATAACTCAATAAGATCCGGTGGAATGATTGTGCTTGCAGTTTCATCTTCCCATTATCGCGACAGAACGTTGGAGTTTCATTTCGGAACTTTTGAGCAAAACAATGTCAGCAAGAAAGCATGGGTGGAAGCTCATACAACTCAGAGCATAATGATCATATACAAGCTTACCTATAAAAAAATGACCAATAGAAGATAACATCGATGGGAAACAAAACTTGTATTAAATAATTCAATGATTTTTATCCAACATAGTCACTTTCACATTCTTGGGGAGATAGTAAAGCTTTTAACAACCAAGGGTCTCCGCGAATCTGCTTCAGTCTTTTCTTCTTGGATTGATCTTCAAAACAAAAATAGAAAAAATAAATTATTATGCAATGAAGCGTATTATTTCTAACTTCTTTGAAGATATTTTACCTTCATGAGACTTTTCATTTTTGCTCCTATTTGAGATTGAGCCCATGCTTTAACAAAATGACATTACAAAATGAAAATATCTCTGTATTATAAAATGAATATTAAAATTTGAAAAATAATAATTTGAACCTCAAAATATTACCTTTTTGTAGATGAGGAGGCTTTTCGAGGCATGGTGTGTTTGCCTTTATTAACCTCAAGAAAAACAATATAGTGATTAAAACTATATATAGCCCCAAATTAATTGGGTTTTAAATCTTCGAGTTAAAAAATTAGAAAATTTAGTATTTTTTAAAATTCAAAAATCAAATTCTAAGTTGTTAATTTCTTGAAAAAACAGTAAAAACATGTACCTTGATTATGAACTCATGAAGGGCAGGAGCGGACTTAATCAGTGCAGTGAAGAAGAGAAGCCTTTGCGCAAGTGAAGTTGTCGAAAGATTATACTTAACCTGAATATTCTCACTCAGATTATCAATGTATAGGTCTTGCATATAAACATTAACAACTTTAAAGGCTAAAATGGAGGTGTTCTCTTCGGCTTCACTTATTTTACCCAGTCGAAATTATATATTTGCAGAAGTAATTACATTTTATGTTCTCATAACATTAGAGGCTAGAAGTCGAGTGTGATTCTGAAATTGTGGTCAAGCTTGTGCAAAATACTGGCGTTACGAAACATTCTTTGCACGTGATTGTAGAGAATTGCCGGAGACTATTATAAAAGTCTTGGGGATGCAACTTCAGGGAAGCAAAATTTCAAATTTTGGGAGAAAAATATAAGTTCTTTAAGATATATATACAAAATGAAAAACATGAGCGCTTACTCTAGGGAGAAAGAAAAAATAATTATTTTAATAGTATCAAGATTTCTCCAATCTAATAATTTTCTTAAAACATCCTTCCATAACTTTACTGACTTTATAACAAATCAATAAATTCTAGTTCTGAAGGACGCAGTTGAGAGATCTGCCGAAACATTTTCACTGAAACAAAAGAATATAAAAATATAGAAGGAAAAATTACTCTACTCTTGAAAGGAAAATGTCAGAAATAATTACCAGGAGTAATTTGATTGCGTCTATGAGCTTATATTCTTGAACTCAAAACATGTAAGCCAGCTACAGATTAAAATAAAAATCCACGTTACTTAACACCACATATAAACAAAATCCACATATTAGATCGCATATAAACAAAATCCACGTTACTTAACACCACAATATAGTAACCACAATAATTCAGGCAAGAGTCTCATTCTATTTAGAATTTTCTTATGATCTTGCATTGCTTTAAACATTTAAGTGGCCTATGCACGTATTTGTATTTTATAACATAATGTATGGTACCATAGTTAAGTTGTAACTCTTATATATTATATTTATCCTTTTTCAAATGAACGCCTCTTACTTTGTTTGTCTGATGTCCCATAATAAGATACAACTGACTCTTAATCACTATTTTAACATGCAAGTCTATGAAAAATACCCCAAAAAAGAGAAAAAGGATTTGAACTCTCCTATCCAAAACTCCACATTGGCTTGGAAATGATACATAGGGGTCCAAGAGTCGAGAAAAGAAACATAATTTAACAACTTCTTAAGAATGTATGCATATTGCGGTACATATATGTATATATATTTATGAGTGTGCGTTTGCACGCATATATCTGTAGAAATATAATCCAACCAGTAGTGAATAAAAAAAGTTGAATTTAACAAATTTAAATGCATACAACAGTTGCAGGAGCTAGCTCGACCAAGACCAGCTGTACAATATATATAGGTTACACCTCCATTGCGATTAACGGCTTTGCTCAGTTTACTTACGACTGCCGGGAGCCGTAATCTCAGATCAAATTGATCAAAATCCCTGATTTATATAAAATAATAACAATGATTATAAACGAAAAAAGCATTTTAAAGATAAAGCAGCAAACAGTATCAGAAAGCAAAACAATATAAGCACTGTTTCGGAGTTTTCAAGAATAAGATTTATAGAGTGAAGAATGACAATGGGTATGATAGTTCTTTTTAACAAGTTATAGTCTTATGAAGTAAACTTCAGGAATTTCATTATGAAAATGAAAATAATGAGAAAAAGCTAAAATATTGCAACGGAAGGTTCATAAAGCATCATAGAAAGGAAGGATCAGCTCTACAAAAGCAGAAAATTACAGAAGAGAATTAACTGTACGTAAAAACAATATTGTCTTTATCCTACTTAAGATATTATCACTGTTATAATACGCTTATCTCATCATGTGCACCAATGTTAAGTTCTCTTCGTCTGATAATCTCTCTTATTATGCTTTATCCAAGACTTACAAGCATTTCATTTGCAATATCACTGCAACATATGAACCTACCTTTTATCATCAAGGCGTACAATTTCTAGAATGGAGGAAGGCAATGGAAGACGAACTCCTTGCTATGGAGCAAAACAATACTTGGTGTGTGGTTCCTTTACCACCTGATAAACACACAATTGGTTGTTGATGGATTTATAAGGTTAAACATAAAGCCGATAGAAGCATAGATCGATACAAGGCTAGATTGGTTGCAAGAGGTTTTACGCAGCAAGAGGGTGTGGATACTGATAAATTGCTTTTGGCACTGGCAAGTTGTCAAAATAAACTCTCGTGGGAATAGAAAAGTTCTTGTTTAGTGATTGAATACAAAATTTCAGTCTAATGAATTTGAATTGTGTGGTTAATAGCCAATGAAGTTAATTTACATTAGAGACAACATGGAGTATAGGGAATTTAATTACAACATGTTATTTAGTTTATATTAAAAGAGAATATGAAGAGATAGAGAAAGGAATAGTTGGCTCTTAATATAATTAAGTTAAGGGAAAATTACATTTTTCGTCCTCTAAAGATGCGCTTGTTCGATTTTGGTCCTGATCTTTTAACATTTATCAAATTGCATCATTTATGTTTCAAAAAATCTCAATTTCAGTCATTTTACTAACGGACGTTAAAAAATTGATCCAAAAAAACACGAGCCACTCACATTATTCTTTTTCCGTTAAAAACTTAACGAAAGTTAGCTAAAGGACTGAAATTGAAATTTTTTGAAACATAAAGGATGCAATGTGAGAAAAGTGAAAAGTTTAGGACCAAAATCGAACAAGTGTATCTGTAGAGGACGAAAAATATAATTTTTCCTTCTTTGAATGTTTATAATTTCAACCACCAATTGTCAATTCCCCTTTTTTTTTTTCTTAAAACAAATTGTCAATTCCATTGAAGGATCCAAATTGCCAACTCCCCTGAACAGTGGTGAAATTCCAATTAACGATGTAAAGGTATCATTACTCATTGATAACCCTTGTTCATTATCCGCCATGAATTTAATTGAACATTTTCTCCCGCCATGAATTGATTCTTTTCTTCACCGTTAATGTGATCCAGTCAATTTCATTGTGCAGAGTGCCGTGCAAGGGTGTTGAACAGAGTGCAGGTTTGAATGCCGTTGAACACCGCACAATTTGATCAATGAACTAGCTTCAACTCCCAAATTAAAAAATGGCCATAAGACAAACCTCCCCTTTTGGTCCTATGGAAGCATGGACAGGAAGAAGCCAAAATTTCACTTCGTTTTTGACTTTCAATTTTTTTTTTCCTTCTTTTTTTGGGCGGGCGAAATTTGCGGGTGGATCAACCCACGGGCCCAGTCATGGATATTCCAATCATGGACGATAATGATAGGTTTGGGCAAGGTAATATGGTTTCCTCCAATTCTCTAATGCTTTCTGCTGTTTTTGCATTATCAATATCAAGGGATTGTTTTAAGATAGTTCTCTGAAATTCAGGGTAATAGTTTTTGTGTATGTTTCCTCAGTTTGAGATCTTTCTGGAATGAAGCAACTAGTTTTTGTATTCAATTAGTTCACATTGTTGGGCTGTATATTGCAGTTACGTAATTCAGTTTTGAACTTGAAGCAAGTTTGCTGATAAGATTATTCACTGTTTTTGTTCTGTATGAAATTTGTAGTAATTCTCACTATTGAAGTTTTGAAGTTGATTGGATTGTGTCTCCTTAACTCAGGATATAGTTAACCACAGCTCTTTATGTGCATACTAATATCATGCGGTTAAAGGCTTGTACTTTGCTTAATTGTGATTTAGATTCTTGGTTGTCTTTGTCATTACCTGGTATAACACTGTTCTAACACTTTCTTATTCTTGTATGCACGTGACAGATTGATGAGAACGTCCAGCTAGAAATTATAAACCACAGGTCTCTAAGGCACCGCAACATCATCAGATTTAAAGAAGTAATTCCTTTTCCGAATTCAATTCATGTTTCCCAATATTTAGAAGGTTAATTATTAATGTTTGTTGCATATGTTCTATTGTTAGGTCTTACTTACGCCAACTCATTTGGCTATCGTAATGGAATATGCATATGGAGGAGAGCTATTCAAAAGTATATGTAATGCAGGGCGACACTGTGAGGACGAGGTATCCATTTCCAGTGCATAAATGATATATATATTGTCATCAAAAGCGATTGTCTTGTAATAAAAATTTCACAGTATTTATTTTAACTTTGGTTCTCGCCTTATCTCTGTCCTTTGTCCTTCATTCACAAAGTCAACAATTGGTACCCCTGTGTACATTGCTCCTGAAGTGCTGCTTAAGAGGAATATGATGGGAATGTGAGCGGTTGTATGATTTTTTAATTGGTAATTGGTACTTGTATTATATGACTAGACTTAATGTTTGATGTTTCACATTTGTTGCGTATAGCTGATATGTGGTCTTTTGGAACGACTTTATATGTTATGTTGGTCGGTGCATATCCTTTTCAGGACCCGGATGACCCCAACAACTTTGGAAAAATAATACATGTATACTCTTTTATTGTAAATGTTACGAAACCTTCCTCTAAGTTTGACAAATTACAAAAACTTCCCCCGACATATTCTGAGATTTGTCCTACGCGTGTTTTATAAGCATGTACTTAAAAATTGTGCAATCATGGGTTCATAAAGAAATTAAAGGTGAAATCCATACAATTCTTTGGTCTTGAATGGGGAAATTCTCTTAATTTCTAAAATTGCAAGGAAGTTTGTGTAATTAGGTCAAATTTTAGGATATATTGGTCTAATTATCCCATTATTTTAATATTCTAATTTCTTCTTCTGTTTTTGTCTTCTTCGTTTCAATCCTAATTGAAGTTTTGGTTTGTTTGCAGAGAATCTTGAATGTTTAATACTCTATCCCATATTACGTGCATATATGTACTGAATGTCATGATCTGATATCAAGGATATTTGTGGCAGACCCTACAAAAGTCAGCTTCTTCAACTCATTATTTCATAATATGACCGTGCCAAAATCTTGTACTAATTTACTCATATTATGTCCAACAGAGAATCACAATGCCTGAAACAGAGAAACTCAACTGTTTCCAAAAGAACCTTCCAGTAGAACTGATTCAGACGGAGGCAGCCATGACAAACAATCAGTACGAACCGCCAGACAAACTCATGCAGAGCGAAAACGAGATCATGCAGATAATCAGTGAGGCTACTATCCTGGCTGTTATGATTAATATTGTGGACCCAAACTGAATTGAAATTGTAGAGTTGATTTCTATTTTTAGTGTATGCATGTTACCGTCTCCCTAATTTCTTTTCCGTTGACAACGCACTAAAAATGTACTGATGTTGGAAATGGCAACACAGCCTCGTTAATTAGGCTTGTTCTGTTTTGAATGGTGATGACATCGCTCTACGCAATTTCTCATGCAACAATTCTTTCATTAGTTGTGTCAAAATGAAAATAACATAGAACAATTTTCTCTCTCTTTCTCTCTCTCATTGTGTATTTACAAAATTTATCTTGAATCCACCAGCTTACTCGACTGGAGAGGTCTAAATAGCTGAAGCTAGTGTAAGACTATGTTCTTTTCATTAATTCCATTTACATTTGAAAGGGCAAAATTAAAATGGCAGGAGGGAAAAGAGTCTGGCTATTAAGATGACATAATTAAGGAAACACCCAACTTTTTGAGAAATTAGAACTTCAATATAATCTTTCAAACCAAATCTTATAAGGGAAGTTTGCCTAATGTAAAACCGTATCATGGTATGTCGCCATTGTTATTCTAGAAAATAAAAAACACCAAGTATCCCAACTCGTTGTGCTTTCTTAATTTTATCTTTCTTTGGTCAGAACTTTCTTAATTTTATCACAAAATAAGGATTCCCATCTATTATCCTGTCAATTTATAACCATAAAAATATGTCTAATTTTTAGGCAGAACTAATTAAAAAAGTTTAATGTATCTACTCCTTTGTAAACCAAAATTATTATTTTTTTTAGTTTTTTTGACCAAAAAAAACTTTAATAAATATTATTGAACTTTCCTATTAATATTGATATAACTTGATTGAAATTCAAACGAGACTTAAAAATAAAAATCGGAATTAAAGATAAACTTTGTGACCTAATTGCTTCTATTTGCTAATTTTATAAAATTTCATCTTAAATAAAGTTAATCATACCTATAACACAAAAATTTGTGTCATAAATAAAGTTGAAAAATCCTCATTCGTGAGATTATTTATTCCTTACATCTCATGGTTTTTAACTATTTCTTATTTATTAGAAATTAATTTATATTTGGTTTGGATAAAAATTATCTTCATTAAATCTAATAAAATTCTCTTGTTTCTTTGTCTTATGTCAAATCTTTATCTCATTTTCTCAATCTTATGTGTCTTTCACTCATCTTCTATTTCCCTGATCTATTATAATCTTATGCGGATATCTCTCACTAAATCTAATAAAATCTCACTTATTTTTCTTCGTCTTCTATTCTATGTTTGTCTTTTATTTCTATTTGAAAAGATTTTCTTGTTTTTTCGTCTGGTTGACTTTTCGGGACTCTTGTTTTTCTCATCTTGTGCTTGGTTGACTTGTTGTTTTTCAGCATTGTCTAGTATATGGCTGACTCTTTGTTTTGTCTTGTTTTCTCGGTATTGTTTAGTAGATGGCTGACTCTTTGTTTTTCACACTCTGCATGACTTTCTTTTATTTTTCTTTTTTTCTCCCTCTTTTCTCTTGTTTTGTCTTTAATTTATTTCTCTTATTTTCTCCCTCTCGTCGCGGACTCTTCACTTTTGGATGATTGTCTTTTATTTGTCTTGTTTTTTCCGTCCTATGTGGTTCTATTATTTTTCTTGTTTTTTCTCTCATGTCTTGTTTTTTCTGTCTTATGGGGTTCTATTATTTTTCTTATTTTTTATTGTCATGCAACTTTAACGTCTGATGGTTCTATTATTTCTCTTGTTTTTTCCGTCCGTCTTGTGACTTATTTGTCTGATGGTTCTATTATTCTCTTGTTTTCTCGATCTTGTGACTTATTTCTCTTGTTTTTTCGGTCTTGTGACTTTTAACCTCTGGAGTATGGATGACGATTCGTGCGTTATCTTACTTTTCTCTTGTTTTGATCCATCATGTGTCTTTCACTTAATCTTTCGTTGTTTGTTGGCCATCGTTTTCTCTTTTGGTTTTTTTCTTCATCTAATAATTTTAAAAGGACATCCCTATAAAACTCATTCAAGGGGCTGCTATGACAAACAAATAGTTAGGAAGACGATCGAAATTGTACCCCTTCCCCTTCACCGGTATTTCTGTTTTTTGCATCTATCATTTTTGAATTTTTGTTTTGAGTTTTTTTTTTTTAAATCTCTTAATGATTTTTTAGTTGTGCATGTGTTGCTTTGGTCCTTACAGTGCTTTGGCTCTAAGAACTTCCTTACAGAACCGAGGAGACAGCCATGGCAAACAATTGATCTCTATGCGTGTGCAAATAATAAAATTATTATTTAAATATATATTAAATTAATTTTTGTTTGGTCCTAAAATTAAAAAAATTATGTTATATTAATTTTATAATTATTTTTAAAATGATTAAAATTTTTAAAATAATATAAAATATAAATTATAAAATATGAGAATGAATAAAAACATATAATTAATAAAATGAGAGCAAGGTTAGAGGGGAAAAAAGTTAAAAAGATAAATATAAAATAACACATTGATAAAAAATAAAAAAGTAATAATTGTAGAGTCCTAGAGACTCCCATTTAACAATATAGTATAGATGTAGGGGACTTTAAAAAAAAGAAAAAGTATAGATGTAGAGATTGTTTGGATATTTGGGGGCAATTTTTTTTTTTTTTTTTACACACGCACACTCGATCGCGGGATCTGCCCTTAAAAATGAATTCATGGACCAACCCCTATTGGGGGGAAAAATAAATTGAAAAGCTCCTTTTATTGAACTTTTTTTAATAGACAATGATAACTTTTTCACTTGGGGAGTGAACAAGAACTTTTTCAAAATTGGGGAATGAAAAAGAATTTAAGTTTTGAGGAATTATCCCTATATATATATATATATATATATATATATATATCAATTTCTATTAATTTTCTATTATGATATTCGTAAAACAAACTTTTCAAATTATTATATTATTTTTTATTTAATATTTTTCTAAATTTCTAATTTTTAACTTGTGAAATCATTACTTCTTGAATATATTATATGTTGTCTTGATCACATAAAATTTATATTTTTTTTAACATAGATAGAAAAATGATATGAGAATTTTTAAAATATATAACAAATGTCCTACCAATAATTGATATATATATATATAAAATAATAATTTGATAAAAATAGAAAAATAAAATAAAATAAAAATAAAAAGAAACAAGCGTAACTAAATTATAAAAAAAAATAAATAGAAGAAAAGAAAAATAAAATAAAATGAACAACTCTTGAAATTGAATAAGAGAGAGAATGTGACATGTCACAAAAATTGAATGGAGTGTCCCAGACCAAGCATATAGTAAACCTTTCTTTATGTCTTTCTCTTCTGAATCAGCTTGGTTTGCATGAGCTGCAATGGAGCCACAAAAGAAGTTTCCAGCTTTTCTCAAACCCTACTTTGCAGATTGCGTAAACAGGCTGGTGTGTTCTATTATCCCTTCTTTTAATTTTTTTTTAGGGTGTTATCATTTTATTTTGAGATGGGTTTTCACTCTTTAGTGATTTTGTGCTCTCGGTTCTTTGTTTTTGCCGCAATATTTTTCGATTTACTCTTGCAGTTTCATTTTCATGAGTCATGAATCATGATTGCATGTGGGAGATGAATAAATAATCCTATCTTTGCTTGCTGTTTGGGGAATTTTATTTTCTGGCAACAAATTCAAACCCCTGCCGTGAAACGTGTTGGAAAACGCAGGAATATTTATTTACATTTTTCATTTCATATATATTTCTTTCACTGGGCTCTTAGAGAATAGAGATTGAGATTGGTAGTTGGGACTTGGGACTAATATTCATTA